>JBBPBX010002742.1:41057-61604 GCA_038048925.1 Garcialebias charrua | reverse complement strand
TTATTATTATTAAGCCGATTTACGCAGTTTCCGGCAGTTTCCAACAGTTTCCGCCAGCTTTCGGCAGTGTCCGTCAGTTTTCGGCAGTGCCCGCCAGTTTCGGTTACCTCCAGCTTCGACAGCCGGCTTTGGACAGACCGTCTGTCCCATCAGAGATTGCTTCGCTCTGATAAATGAGCTGGAAACGGTCGGTGAACTCTGTGGACGTCTCAGGCGGACGAACGGCTTGGCGGTTGGTGGCACCCGGAGCTAACATGCTTCGCCAGCCCCACCGGGGAGGCGGAGCCGACGGGTGGCGGAGATGCCTGCTGCGGCCGGGAGCTCACCTCGATATCCACCTGGCAGCCTCAGATGCTGGATGGACACCGAGCTAACATGCTAAAACGCTGAGAAACAGCTGCGGCAGCCTTTTGGAGGGGCTAACATGCTAACGGGTGCAGCTATTGGAGGGGCTAACATGCTAACGCGTGCAGCTGTTGGAGGGGCTAACATGCTAATGCGCGCAGCCTTTTGGATGGACACCGCAGAGAAACGGCTCCCAGTAAGTTATTCACTCTTTTTCCCTTCATTATGTATGGAGTTAACATGCTAACAGTCCTTCCTGTAAACAGTTTGGACCGCGTGAAGCAGCACGAAGCTGCAGAGCTCGGACGTGCAATGAGCTAACATGCAAACAGATGGAGACAAGCTGTGCCTGATGTTTCCTCGCTGCTGTCTTCATGGAAGGTGGAGCGAGAGAACGAAGCCTTTCCTCTGCCCTGCTTCGAAGGCGTCGTGCTGAGAAAGAGAGGGGGAAAAACAATATAACTACAGTAATAGGAAATACAAATTATATAAACTGTTTAAGGTTAAAACATTAAAGCTGTGCTGTTTGTTTTGAATAATGGGACTAAAGAAGAGCGCAATTTCTTCAGTGAAACAAAAAGCAGTTGAGGGAAAAAAATCTCAGCACAGCAGATGTAAATGGAGGCCAAACAACTGACCAGTCAGCCCAATCCTCTTTTGGGACAGCTTTTACCATATTAGAAAATTTCCACATCATTCCTGCCTGATTGTACTAAACCATTTAAACATCTGTGGACAAGTGCTGTTGCACTTAAAGCAAAACCCCTGTATCAACACCGTTACACAACAAGGTTTCTTTCAGGTCAGAAGTACATTTTTTGGCACAACACCAGCAGATATTACAAGATGTCGAGTGGCATGCTAACTTCTAGCAGAATGTTAATCTTCAACAGAAAAATGGAAATGTTATTTTTTCATCTTTTAGAGATGTATACATAGGCCTGGCATGATAAACAATAAATCAATTCATCACATGATAAATAAGAATTATTGATCTAATTTTCATTTATCGGCTACTGACCCCACCCATTCTCTTTTCTTTAAAATCCAATTTAACCATCCAAAATAATGTTTTTGGATCATTAAAAGCAGCTAAGCTGAGAAGCTAAGCTACGAGCTAAGCTAACAGACCGACCTTGGGGAAAAAAATATCCGTCTTGTCGAAGCTTCAAAACTCACAACTAAAACTTGTGCCTTCATCTAAAAAGTTGTTTTTCTCTGTAAAAAGAAGCTGAGAACTTGTTTACTGTTTTTTTTTTTTAATTAAAAGCTTTGTGTGAAAAATGCGATGCTAAATAGCTCAAACCACACTGAGCGTCTACCACGTCACCATGTCAGCCCATGTCACAAGGGCCTCCCTCCCATTTTTCTTAAAGAGACACGCTGTTTGCTCCCTCATGATCCATCCTTTGGTTCCAACTGTCATACTGACATCCAGTATTTACACATCGGACAAAAATATTATTGCAGTCAGTGAAAAACTACAAAACAGCCTGCAGAGGATATCATCATGGCTAAAGGACTCTTGCTTAACTCTAAATACAAAGAAAACAAAGTGTATTTGCTTTTCAATTAAGACAACGCCATCACAATCCTTAAATATCCAAATCAATGGTGACTCCATTGAGCAAGTACCACAAGAAAAATATTTAGGAATTATTCTGGATGCCCAGTTAAATTTTAGGAGCCATGTTGATAAAATCTGCAAAACTGTTAGATCTAATATAAACTGTTTTAAAATTATTAGACATTGTTTGACACCTCACTGTGCAGAGATGTTTTTAAACTCACTGATCCTCCCACATTTCTCCTATGGATCTAATGTCTGGTCCCAGAACACTTGTTCTACACTCAAACCTTTAGCTAGTCTCTATAATCAGGCCTTAAAGGTTTTATATCAAAAGCCAACTAGATTCCATCATTGTCCTATTTTGAGCAAATATAACATTCTGGATTTTACAAATTTTATAAATTATAATGTTTTAAAATTGATTTTTAAGTGTTTAAATGGACTTGCACCTACACCATTAAGTGATTGCATACAGAGACTGCACGACAATAGCAGATCTACCAGAGCGGCTTTGCATAGAAATTGTAAAGTCCCCTTTAGAAGAACCACTTTCACACAAGGTTCTCTGTCGGTGAGAGGATCTACAGTTTGGAACTCTCTTCCTGCTACTATAAAATCCACGACCAGTTTCAATACAGTATGTTTAAAAAGCAAACAAAACTCTGGTTATGTCAAAAACAGAAATGTACCGTACCCATTTTTGACATAATACATTTCTCTGTTTTGTATCCCGTATGTTGTGCTATTTTTAAGGACTACCGGTACCACTTCTTTTTTAAATTTTATTTTATTTGTTTATTCTTGTTTTGTTTTTTTTTCATTATTCGTGTATTTTTTTTTTCTTCTTAAAAGCCCATCTAGGGACAAGTGCTGCGAATTAGCTGTTGCTATTGCACTATGATGCAAACATGGGACTGCTGTTTTACTCAGTTTGTCTATGTCGATGTGTGTCTGTCCCTATCAAATAAATCAAATCAATCAATCAATCAGTGGTCAAAAAAGGTACTACACACAAAAATTAACCAGTGGTCAAAAAAGGTACTACACACAAAAATTAACCAACAGTTCTTCTTAAATTTGACAATTACTAATTATTGTCAAACTTCAAACAATATTATCGTTTATCGCAATAATTTCTGACAATTAATCGCCCAGCAAAATGTTATCGTGACAGGCCTACGTATACACGTATTTAGTCAAATAAGAGAAGTAACTTTTGGGGATATCCTGATGCATGCTCAATAATCCAGGTAGAAAAATCTAAAAAAGTTAATTCTGGTCCTCTGGACATTCAAAAAAACAAAACAAAACAAAATAAAAGTAGAAACGTTTCGTCTTTCGTCCGAAAGACTTCTTCAATCTGAGGTGCAGTATTCAGCTCAGTCTTATAAACAGCACCTTCTCGGATCAACCAGTTTTCTGCTGACAGCCAAAACTAGCTGCTCACATGATCAAGGAGGACCATCAGCCTAACAATGGATCGTTAGCACCCTGATGGTTTCTTGCTATTTACAGGGGGCTGAGTGATACTAGCAATAACAGCATTGTAAGAGGGGGACAGTTGATCCCGGAGGCCTCCACCTCTGTTTAATGATGGACGGTTTCTTTTCACAAAGATGGCCTCCTTTACTCCTCTCTCAAACCATTGTTCCTCTCTATCAAGGATGTGAACATCTTCATCCCTGAAAGAGTGACCGCTGGCCTGGAGATGAGTGTAGACCGCAGAGTCCTGGCCTGATGATGTTGATCTTCTGTGCTGGGCCATCCTTTTGGCCAGTGGCTGTTTAGTTTCCCCAATATAAGACTGATCACAGCCCTCCTGATACTGCCCTCCCCTCTGTGCCGGGGGACTGGATCTTTGGGATGAACCAGTCTTTGCCGTAATGTATTTTGGGGTTTAAAAGCAACTGGGACATTATGTTTAGAAAATAAACATTTCAGTTTCTCTGAAACTCCTGCAACATATGGAACGACCACTGGTCTGGGTCTGGGTTCCTTCTTTTCACCTGATGGCTGGCTGGAGTCCTGTTTGGGTTTCTTCTCTGCTTTCAGGAAGGCCCAGTTAGGATATCCACATTTCTCTAGAGCCTGTTTTGTGTGTGATTTCTCCTTCTGTCTGGCTCCTGAGTTAGTGGGGACGCTGTCTGCTCTGTGATACAGAGTCCTGATGACTCCTAACTTGTGCTCCAGAGGGTGATGGGAGTCAAACTGTAAATACTGGTCTGTGTGGGTGGGTTTGCGGTACACCTCAGTTTGCAAATTTCCTCTATCAGAAACTGAGACCTCACAGTCCAAGAAAGCCAACCTGCCATTTTTTACATCTTCTCGTGTGAACTTGATATATTTATCCACAGAGTTGATGTGATCAGTGAAATGTTGGACTTCCTGAGATTTAATTTTAACCCAGGTGTCGTCAACATACCTGAACCAATGACTTGGTGGTCTCCCTGAAAAGGATGTCAAAGCTCTCTTTTCTACCTCCTCCATGTACAGGTTTTGGGGGACGCGCCTCTAGGGGTCGTGCGACGCGTCACGTCCGTTTTGAGCGGCGCGGAAGGGGCGGCAGAGCGTTTTCCGTGCATGCGGTGCCCGCGGCAGCCGCCGCTGCTCGACTTGAGCAATCTGAACTTTCGCCGCTCAACGCGTCTTGACAACCAATCAGGGAGAGTCAGCTATGTGACGCGGTAACGAGGGGACGGATGTTGCGCAAGTGTGACGTATTGTTTGTGAGACACAGAAACAACCCGCAAATACGTGTTCAAGTATGGAGGAGAAACTGCCTGGCGGAGTGTCAGTGAGGAATTCGGAATATCGGGTAAATTTTGAATTGTAACGTTTTCACGTTTAGCAAGTTTAAGCTTTGCTAGCCGATTTTAGCTCCTCCCACACCCTGCTGCCACCGCAGCTGCTGCTTCTCGTTCCGGTCTGAACACCAGTGCGTCCACCTTGACGCGTTTCACGCTTTTTGGCCGCTCAAAACGCGTTCGGTGTGAACGTAGCATAATACAGAAACGAACAAAATCACTTCATAAATNTTCAGGTCTCTCTTGTAAATGAGTCCCCGAGGCTCAATGGGATTAACCTGTCTAAATAAAGGTTGAATGAATTTGTTCTGTTAGATGGGCATCATGGAATATATTTATAATGAACAACTTGACAGGATCAATGAAAAATAAATTACAGCAATCACAGACCACAACTCTACTATAAGGATGCACGATATTATCGGCCGATATTCGCGATAAAGTTAAATATCGGCCATTCCATCAAGATTATTCACAGATGTAAAAGGCACCGTTTTGTTTTTTATATATATTATATAGTGTTACCGTCATTTTCAGACCCCTTTTTGGTATCTGCATTTTGTAGCAGGCCAAACTGACAAAGACCAGGCAGAATGCACTGTATTTATTTAGCGCCTTTCCATCTACGGTAATCAAGATACTCAATGTGCTTTACAGCACAATCTGTGCCCTCATTTATCCACTCATACAACACTCTACTGTATCTTTACAAAGATAATTGAACAAATAATTCTAAAGAGACCACGTGCTTTTTAGATCACATTCACACACTGATGGATACACAACGGCAGCAATGAGGGGTTCCGTGTCTTGCCTAGGGACACTTCAGCATTTGACTGCTGATGGATTCGAACCCACAACTCTTGCATTAGCGGACGACTGCTCTAACGACTCAGCCGCCCAGAATAATGTATTTTAACTCCACAGCAGAGAAAGCTATGTACCGGTAGTCTCTGTAAGAAGGTCTAGGGCAGGGGTGTGCAACCTGCGGCTCTGGAGCCACATGTGGCTCTTTGGTCCCTCCGTAGTGGCTCTTTCAAACTTTGACCAAAACTAACATAAAACTTTATAGGATGTTGTACCCACAACAAAAAATGACTAGATTTAGCTGGTTTTCTGTCATTTCCTTTGCAAATATGCAGACACTAGTAAAAATACACAGAGTAAATTATACTCCTTTAACTTTATGCCTTTTTTTCTTCTTTAAAGTAGGATACTCAATTTCTCCACAACTAAAAAAAACAACACAAGCCTGAACTGTTCATTGTTTGTTTTACAAAAAATGTTTTTTCTTTTACAAGAATCCAGCCTTCTGTGATAGACTTGCAACCTGGATATGAGCACCAGTGATCCCCCACAACCCAGAAAGTAAAAAGCAAGTAAAGATAATGGATGGATGGAATCCAGTCTTTTCATGTGTGCTGAGCCCTCTTCTGTTCACTCTGCTCACATATGATTGTACAGCCACACATCCAGGCTGTCATATTGTTAAGTTTGCAGATGATACAGCTGTGGTGGGATGCATCACAGATAATGATGAATCCAGCTACAGACAGGAGGTGGAACATCTGGAGAGCTGGTGCAAAGAGAACAACCTTCACATGAATGTGAAGAAGACGAAGGAGATGATTGTGGACTTCAGAAGGAACAAACACACCCACACCCCACTGTATATAGGTGGATCTGCGGTGGAGGTGGTCTCCAGCTACAAATACCTGGGTGTACACTTGAATGATAACCTCAGCTGGAGCAATAACACCACCAGCCTGATCAAGAAAGGTCATCAGAGACTCTACTTCCTCAGACGGCTGAGACGAGCCGGTCTGAGAAGCTCAGTCCTCACCTCGTTCTACAGGTGTGCAGTGGAGAGCGTCCTGTGCTCCAGCATCAACGTGTGGCATGGAGGCTGCACAGTTGCAGAGAGAAAAGCTCTACAGAGAGTGGTGAAGGCTGCACAGAAGTCTGTGGGAGTCAGTCTCCCCACCATCACAGACATTTACACCTCCAGATGCAGAAAAAGAGCCACCTGCATCATGAAAGACCTCACTCACCCAGCACACTCACTCTTTGCACCACTCCCCTCGGGACGGAGGTTGAGGAGCATCAAATGTAGAACCACTAGACTGAGGAACAGCTTCTACCCTGAGGCTGTCAGACTCATGAATAAATAAATAATAAGAATAAACACTGCAAAATGTCACATCATGCTGATACTGATCTGTTTCTTGTTGCTGCGTTCATCTGTGACCATCTGCTCATGTTCGTGCTGCTGTTTATAATGATGTTTTTCTACTACATTAGGGCTTAGTGTATTACTAGCTGATGTCTCTCTTAGTTAATCCTAGATGTTATTATTGTTTTTCTCTTGCATTTGTTGTTGGATGTAACTGGGACCCTGTGTACATAATCTCGTTTTCAACACATGTACTACATGCGGTGCAAATGACAATAAATTCTCTCTGACTCTGACTCTGACTCTTTTGTCTCAAAATGGAAAAATATCAATAAATGTTAACAATCATTAGATGTTTTTAGTTTTATAACTTAACGCCTACTGGCTAGAAAACCTCCCTCAACAAACTTAAAATGGGCCATGGGCCACCAGTTTATAATGATAACTGCCAGTGCTGGGCAACGCTAATCCATAAATTAGTTCCACAATTTATAAAACGCTTATTAATTTATTTAGTTCCACAATTTCAAAAGCACAAATGTCCTAAGAAATTTAGTGGAAGCTAAACTAATCCGCTATTTACATTCAACAAATGGTAGTTGGCAAGTTTTGCAATATTTGCATTACACTGCCACCTACCGGTGCATGAACAGTTATGCACCTTATCTTACCTCTAAGCCGCGATTCGCTCGGGATGTCATCTTCTTCAATACACCTTTCTCTAATGGTCCAAAATTTTAAAAGTTGTTGAATGTGTTGCTGAGGATTGGATTGCTATTTCGGCTGCTTCTTTTTCTGTTTATTGTAGATTTATCATTAAAAATGCATCGATAAAGTTATTTTAACTGTTTACTGGAAAACTGAAGAGGCGCTGCAATGCATTATGGGATCACAAGGAACCAAACCGTGCTATGCAGGTCAAATGGAGCAACAGCTTCAAGGAAGCTGATCCCCGATTGGCTGTCTACGGAGTCCCCGGTTCTACGGTCGATTGCACCAGCGTAGACTCAACCTGGGAGGGGGCGGGACAGGACTGTCATGGCTGCCCCCATGAGCTTTTGGAAAAAGAGGTGGATAGAGCTCCAGCGTTTAAACTTCTTCTTTCTTTTTTTTTTTTTAAAAGGAGCTCCTATTTTAAAGTAAAATAAATCAATACATACAAAATTTTAGTCTCTGGATTACAAACGTTAACAGTGTTTTTGCTGGGATAGGAGTTGTAACCATTGTCTTCCTGGTATGTAAGCAGACACAAAGCATTGTGGGATCAGAACCATGACTGAAAGAGATTGGCAGGAAGGCTATATCCTCTCATTATTTCTGTGTGTATGCGAGGGGCGCTGTTAGATAAATCATCCATGTTGTGAAACATTGACAGCCAAATCCTCAGCTGTTCAAGAAAACGAGGTCTTGTAAATAAGTTGCTATTAGCGGTACTGAATTTTAATCTTAGAAAGCGCAAATCCGCTTATGAATTATGAAAGTTAGTCGGACCACTAATGCGCTAACAGATTGTTTAGGGATTAGGGACCATTAGCGGATTAGCGCTTTAGCGTTCCCTAGCACTTATTTGCCCACCACTGACAACTGCAGTGAGTTTTGCAGCTCTGGACACATTTACCGGTAATCTAGTGAACAAAGGGGCAGAAATGGCTCTTTTGATGCTAAAGGTTGCAGACCCCTGGTCTAGGGGAAAGATATTGGTATCGGTCAAATAAGTTAACATATCGGATATCAGCCAAAAATCCAATATCGTGCATCCCTACTCTGCTCTTTAAAAAAAAACTGATTTCAGAATATAATTTCTAGACGTGTTGGGTTTCATGAGAGGAAACAAGATTGACCTTCAGGTTGTAGAAGTTGCACACGGCGCGGACCCAGTCCATCAGCAGAGTGATCTTGACGCTCGTGTGTTCATACGGCCTCCTGATCTCTGCAGGACTGGGAGGAATACCACGATCTGCCTTCAGAGAGGCCAGCCTCCGTTTGGTCTTCAGGAATAAGACCTCCTCTCTGAGCTGATCCTCATTCAGAATCACTTCCACCTTCACAATCATTAGAAAACGAGACTTGTAGAAACTTTTTGCTTGCCGTTATGGCATCATGCAACTCAAAAGTAAAGCTACACACGTGAAATGCAAAGAGGATTTTCCACAGGAGGCAAAGAGTTTTCTCTCTGTGTCCATCCACAATATCCCTGGAGTCAATGATGGTGCCTAAAAACAATGGCAAAGCATAAATACTATACAAAAACGCACGGTTCACTTCAAACATGGCTAAAACTTCTATAAAGTTCCTATTTGAAGATTAGATGCAGATAAGACCACATTTTTGTTTCTCACAGTGTGAAAAGCTTCAGAGCTTGGTTTGCATTGCCGGCAGTAAGTCAGGCTCGTTTCCGGTGAGAGTTGGACTCCGCCAAGGTTGCCCTTTGTCACCGATTCTGTTCATAACTTTTATGGACAGAATTTCTAGGCGCAGCCAAGGTGTTGAGAGGATCCGTTTTGGTGGCCTTAGAATCGCTTCTCTGTTTTTTGCAGATGATGTGGTCCTATTGGCTTCATCAGGTCGTGATCTACAGCTTTCGCTGGAGCGGTTTGCAGCCGAGTGTGATGCGGCCGGGATGAGGATCAGTTCCTCCAAATCCGAGGCCATGGTCTTGAGCCGGAAAAGGGTAGCATGCCCTCTCCGGGTCGGGGAGGAGGTCCTGCCCCAAGTGGAGGAGTTTAAGTATCTCGGGATCTTGTTCACGAATGAGGGAAAACTGGAGCGTGAGATCGATAGGCGGATAGGTGCAGCGTCCGCAGTGAAGCGGGCGCTGTACCGGTCTGTCGTGGTGAAGAGAGAGCTGAGTCAAAAGGCAAAGCTCTCAATTTACCGATCGATCTACGTTCCCACCCTCATCTATGGTCATGAGCTTTGGGTTATGACCGAAAGAACAAGATCTCGGATACAAGCGGCTGAAATGAGTTTTCTCCGCAGGGTGGCTGGACTCTCCCTTAGAGATAGGGTGAGAAGCTCAGTCATCCGGGAGGGACTCGGAGTAGAGCCGCTGCTTCTCCACATCGAGAGGAGCCAGTTGAGGTGGCTCGGGCATCTGGTTAGGATGCCTCCTGGACGCCTCCCTGGTGAGGTGTTCCGGGCATGTCCCACCGGGAGGAGACCCAGAGGAAGACCCAGGACACGCTGGAGGGACTATGTTTCTCGGCTGGCCTGGGAACGCCTTGGGATTCCCCCAGAGGAGCTGCTCCATGTGGCTGGGGAGAGGGAAGTCTGGGCCTCCCTACTTAGGCTGCTACCCCCGCGACCCGACCCCGGATAAGAGGAAGAAAATGGATGGATGGATGGACGGTGTGAAAAGCCTAAAGATGAAGTTACCTTGTTCATCCTTGAGATCTATCCCCTTGTTTTTAAGCACTTGCAGCACAACATCGACGTTGTGCACCTTCTGCAGGCGGCTGATGGCCGGCAGGAGGAGCTTCGCAGACAAACTCCAGTCCTGACCGAGGAGCTCCATCACACGTCTGGAAGAAACAACCACAAACAAACTGAAACAACACAACTATTCATGAGAATAAATTGTTCTTTCACATTCTCCCTCCAGGGGTCCCCATAGAGTGTCATCCTCCATCTCACTCTGTCCTCACTCCAACTACATGTATCTGCATGTCCCTTTTAACTGCATCCATATATCTTCTCTTTGTCTTTTACCTGGCAGCTGCATTTCTAACATCCTTCTACCAATAGGAATAAACAGGAAGGAAGGAATAAACACACTGTCTTATGATATTTTATTTTATAATGTGCAGGACTCGGGAAAAAGGTCGGCACAATGAAAACACACTCTCAGAACTGTGTACTTCAGTATGCTTTAATAAAAAGTTGCCACAGATGCAATAAAACTCTGCAAAGCATAAACATGCTCAATAACAACACACACACACTGTTATTTGCTAGGATCGAGTATCAATTTAAACCCCGCCACGAATAACAGCAAGCCTCAAGCTTTTACACACACTCAAAAGGCATTGATGTAAAGGATCAAATCCCTCACCGTTGATACCAACGAGGAGGCCTCTTCGTTCGGCAGGAGATGTCATCAATGCAACAAACACCGGGCGTTGATCAGACCCACGGCAGACCTCGGAAATCCATCCGAGCGCCTCCTTATTTTATACCTTCGAGGTGTGTGAATGTGTATTCGTGGTGCGTGTGCGTGCGTGTCTATAATGACTTCACTCTCATCTTAACACAAACATGTTTTTGTGTTAGTCGGTGCAAGGCACGGGTGAGGGATAACATTTGTTATTTTGACTAGATTGTTGCATCTTTTGCCAATAAAGACAAAGTTATATGTGAAAAAGAGTAGGGCCCGTACCCCTCCACATAATCAGTGTCTTCAAAGCAAAAGCTGCCTGTAAAAAGTCAACCTGACCATAAATGAATACACTTAAATTTGATAAAATAGTCAGTTTGCCAGCTGTGTTCTATCAACATCTTCTGTGAATATTTATTTGCCTAACTCCCTTTCAGAAGAACTGCAAGGCTTGAAGTGAGATGGGTGATATGCATTCATTCCATCAAAGACCAGTTCTTCGAAGAAGGACGGGCCCCTGAAGC
Organism: Garcialebias charrua; assembly: GCA_038048925.1. Taxonomy (NCBI): domain Eukaryota; kingdom Metazoa; phylum Chordata; class Actinopteri; order Cyprinodontiformes; family Rivulidae; genus Garcialebias; species Garcialebias charrua. The sequence continues at coordinate 50,095 of JBBPBX010002742.1, read as the reverse complement.
AAAGCCACACAAAACCCCCCACTTCAAGGCTTTAATGCTTGACACTAAACTAAAATGTTTTTTCTCACAAGTGTTGAATTCTTAACATAAAAATTGATAAACATTTAGTCAGAAAAACATTAATACTTCTTAATCTGTTCATTCCACCCTATGTTTTTTTGACTAATTTTGAAATTTTTCCCTGTCACCTCATGGGACATTTACCAGTCACAATATAAGTTCAATCATCATTCTAAGACAGTGTTACAACTAATCTGATCCTTCCTACAAAACAAAGCACTAAAATACAAAAGTAAAGAAGGGATACTGCACATTCTCACTTTATTAGCTGTAAAACTTCTTCCCTTAACACTTTCAAGTGGACAGTCAGACATACAAACTCAATCACAAGTTTCACAAATTTCGGCACTTATGGGCCCGTTTGATGCGCATCAAAGGGTCCAGAGTGACTGCAAAGCAGAATTGCCAATTAATCAATCAATAAGTCTTTTTGTCCCCATTTCCACAAGCATACAACACATACATCCTTTAAAAAGGCACCTAGTTACTTTTCAAGGACGATTTTACTGTCCAGATAAAACCTATTCAGGTTTATAGCACATATCTGTTCATGTGCATGTCATCTCTAATTAATAATCATTTAGTCTTAAAAACAAATCTCATTTCATCATTTCAGGTTTTTATCACTTCAGGTAAAATAAAACAAAATAAAAACTCAAAGAACAATAAAAAATGAAAATGTTCCCAAACTAGCACTTCACGATCGTGGCTCCACCCTCTGGAACAACTCGCACACCTTAAAGGTCGATGCACAAGGTCGTTGCACTGGAACGTTACACGCGCCGGACACCACTGCTCTGCCCACGCTCTGTCCACACTTGTTACCAGCAGGACCGATGTACAGGACATTTGAAGCCGTCCTGTCTGTTCATCTCGTGGCAAAGAGCGTCCTCATCAGGACACGTCTCGTTTTTCAGAGGTGTGGTCATCAGCACACATCACAGATGAGCACGAACACCCATCCTCAGGTGCGCTGGCAGGCAGCAGCTTTGCAGCAGCGATGAAGCGTCGACCCAGCAGACGACAAGCCACCACCCTTCAGGAGCCTCTCTCAGGAGTTGGTCATCCTCAGGGCCCACCTCTGTTGTCCCATCAGACAGACAACGACACACCACGACATCAAGCTTTGGAAAAAAAGCAAAAAACTGAGATAGAATGACAGAAATTAGTGATATTTCAAATAAAAGATTCATCCTTTAAACTTTGAGGAGAGAAAGGAAGGAAAAAAAAACTTAAAACCCCTCTTCCTTTTTTTTATTCACTGTCAACCGCAGTGACTCTTTTTTTTATTCCTCTCACACACATCTTAGCTCCCTCACAAACGGTTCTGCTCCTTTCCCTTAAGCGAGCAGCTCAACTGAAAAAAAAAAGAACACAAAAAACCTCTGGCTCTCTCTAAAACAAAACAAATTCTAACCGACCTCTTCCTGGCCTGCGAACCATATGTTGTCTCATCACTCTCATCCTTCACAGAGCTGCAGCTTCCTCCCTGTTCTGGAGATAAGCTGTTCCTCCTCACACACTCACCTCTCCTCACAGGCTGCCATCAGCCTCCACTACTCCTCTTTAAACTAGTTTTTTTTTTTCAGCTCAACATTCCATGCATAACTCACTTTCTCACACGAACCTGCGCGCCTACGTCACGCTCTTTCTTGTTCACACATCTCCTCAGAGCTGCAGTACACACGCGCATTTTCCAAACACACTCACAACCACACACACCTTTTACACACATGAGACAGGGGCTGTCACACCCCGCTTCTACTCACACACACACCCGGACAGAGGGAGCGGGCTACTGTAGCTCCGCCGCACACACCTCCTCATGCTCTCCTCTGCCTGTCTCTTTAACACTCCAGCTGACAAATTACACAAACAAACACACTCACATTTTTAGAACAAAGACTCACAACAGATGAGAAACACATTTCCTCAGACTCTTAAATCACTTTCTCTATTTCTTTCACTCTGTTCTCATGCTTAACAACAACAACAACAACAACAACAACAACAACAACAACAACAACAACGACATCAAATCATGTTTCCTCCCAGACCTGAAAAGGGGAACAACAGGACTATTTAAACTGTTAGGGTTTCCGTGAATTAACGTAGCCTCAGCCCCAGTGTCTACGAGTGCCAGAACTTTTTGAACATTTTTATTCTTCCAAAAAATTTCTATCTGATCTGTTGACCAATTTGTAATCCTTATTTCTGGGGCCTGGCTTTTTATTTATTTATTCGAAGTCCATCAAATCCTGCAAATCTGGATATAACTGTGTTCTTGGTTTGCCTTTTCTGTTCTTTTTTCTCACTCTGATTTTCTCATTTTCAGAGGAGTCTCGGTCTGATTCAACATGAGCAGCCTGGCTCCTCTCCCCGCTCCGCTCCCCCACTGCACAGCTGCACGTGAGTCTGAGCTCAGCTGAGGAAGTGGTGAGAGCAGGAGCTGCTTTGAAAACGTCACTCAGGGCCCGTGTTAAATTTTCCAAGTCAAGACCAGCACAATGCACTTTTAACTTTTCCTGTTGACATCTGGACCTCAATTGTTCCGTAGGCAACCCGTCTATCTCATTAGGAGAAACCCCTGATTGAATCAATGCTCTCCAGAGAGCAGAGCGAGTGGGTCTCGTGTTTTTCTGAGCACCCCTTTTTGGCCCGCGCGTCGTCAGTTGACTGGAGACCGAGGAGACAGGAGGAGCAACCTCCACCTGACTGCTCACGTCCTGCTCTTTGTCCCAAAAGTAATCATTTCTGACTCCCTTTGGGGAGACGCTTCGTTTTTTCCTCCTGTACTTTTCTCTTTTCAACATGGCTCCTTCTACAAGTTCTGTCATTTTTTCCAACTGCTGATTTAATAATTGCACATGCTGTTTCTGCAACAAGCAGTCTGTCTGCGCTTCCTCCGAAGCTGCCTTGTACTTCAACATTTGCGCCTGTATTTGCTGATTCTTTTCATGTAAGCTTTTCCATGCAGTCGCACAAATCCACCCAGGTTTCTGCAAACCACACACAGGTGCCCCTTTTTTAACTTCTACTGTTTTTAAAGCCGTCAAAAAATCATCTGAATTCTCAGCATTTAAAGCATCATTACAAGGAGAAGGGCGTCCCCCTCTGTCTCGCAAACATGCAGCAATCTGCTGGTACTGGACATCACTCCAACCTTCCACCAACTCAGTTTTCACTCCTGCATCTGTTTTATCTCCTTTTTTAAACATTGTACAGCCTTTTTCTCCAATACCCTGCTACTCGCAGCGCCAAAATGTCTTATGATATTTTATTTTATAATGTGCAGGACTCGGGAAAAAGGTCGGCACAATGAAAACACACTCTCAGAACTGTGTACTTCAGTATGCTTTAATAAAAAGTTGCCACAGATGCAATAAAACTCTGCAAAGCATAAACATGCTCAATAACAACACACACACACTGTTATTTGCTAGGATCGAGTATCAATTTAAACCCCGCCACGAATAACAGCAAGCCTCAAGCTTTTACACACACTCAAAAGGCATTGATGTAAAGGATCAAATCCCTCACCGTTGACACCAACGAGGAGGCCTCTTCGTTCGGCAGGAGATGTCATCAATGCAACAAACACCGGGCGTTGATCAGACCCACGGCAGACCTCGGAAATCCATCCGAGCGCCTCCTTATTTTATACCTTCGAGGTGTGTGAATGTGTATTCGTGGTGCGTGTGCGTGCGTGTCTATAATGACTTCACTCTCATCTTAACACAAACATGTTTTTGTGTTAGTCGGTGCAAGGCACGGGTGAGGGATAACATTTGTTATTTTGACTAGATTGTTGCATCTTTTGCCAATAAAGACAAAGTTATATGTGAAAAAGAGTAGGGCCCGTACCCCTCCACATAATCAGTGTCTTCAAAGCAAAAGCTGCCTGTAAAAAGTCAACCTGACCATAAATGAATACACTTAAATTTGATAAAATAGTCAGTTTGCCAGCTGTGTTCTATCAACATCTTCTGTGAATATTTATTTGCCTAACTCCCTTTCAGAAGAACTGCAAGGCTTGAAGTGAGATGGGTGATATGCATTCATTCCATCAAAGACCAGTTCTTCGAAGAAGGACGGGCCCCTGAAGCAAAGCCACACAAAACCCCCCACTTCAAGGCTTTAATGCTTGACACTAAACTAAAATGTTTTTTCTCACAAGTGTTGAATTCTTAACATAAAAATTGATAAACATTTAGTCAGAAAAACATTAATACTTCTTAATCTGTTCACACACCCACGCCCCACTGAAAATAGGTGGGTCTGCAGTGGAAGTGGTCTCCAGCTACAAATACTTGGGTGTACACATGAATGATAACCTCAGCTGGAGCAACAACACCACCAGCCTGATCAAGAAAGGTCATCAGAGACTCTACTTCCTCAGACGGCTGAGACGAGCTGGTCTGAGCAGCCCAGTTCTCACCTCGTTCTACAGGTGTGCAGTGGAGAGCGTCCTGTGCTCCAGCATCAACGTGTGGCATGGAGGCTGCACAGTTGAAGAGAGGAAAGCTCTACAGAGAGTGGTGAAGGCTGCACAGAAGATGTTGGAGTCAGTCTCCCCACCATCACAGACATTTACACCTCCAGATGCAGGAAAAGAGCCACCTGCATCATGAAAGACCTCACTCACCCAGCACACTCACTCTTTGCCCCACTCCCCTCAGGACGGAGGTTGAGGAGCATCAAATGTAGAACCACTAGACTGAGGAACAGCTTCTACCCTGAGGCTGTTAGACTCATGAATAAATAAAAATAAAATAAAAAATAAACACTGCAAAATATCACATCATGCTGATGCTGATCTGTTTTCTTGTTGCTGTGTTCATCTGTGACCATCTGCTCATACAAACTCATGTTCGTGCTGCTGTTTATTCCCACTATATTAGGCTTAGTGTATTACTAGTTGATGTTTTTCTTAGTTAGTTCTAGATGTTATTACTGTTTTTCTCTTTCATTTGTTGTTGGATGTGGCTGGGACCCCGTGTACATAATCTCGTTTTCATCACATGTACCACATGCGGTGCAAATGACAATAAAGACTCTGACTCAATATACACTGTAAATGATTTTCGTTGTTTTTACAGTAAATTTACTGTTTTTACAGTAAATTTACTGTATTTGCAACAGTAGCACTCCTCCTCCTTTTTTATTTTATCTGTTCATATAACTTATTTTACGTTTGTCTTTTATTGGAGAGAAAAAAAAGAAGTTTGTGTTATGCCTGTGGTTAACACAAACTAATTTTTTTCTCTCCAATAAAAGACCAACGTAAAATAAGTTGTCCCAAGTGAGATTCGAACCCGAGTCAAGAAAAGGCTTGGAATGGAAACCCAATGCTCTAACCACTGGACCACCGGGTATGTTGCATGTTATAGTTCCAGTTTTGTATTTAAGGAATCGCCCCTTTGAAAATCCTGGCTACGCCCATGTAAAATACGCTGATTTGTAATCAGTTGTTAACAGAAATTAAACTCAGTAACAGTTGAGCAGAGTCAGAGAATCTTTATTATCATTCGCACCACATGTGGTACATGTGATGAAACGAGATTATTTACACAGGGTCCCTGTGTAAATAATCTGTTCAACCTATAATATAATAACTATATACATACCGTATTTTCCGCCCTATAAGTCGCACCGCCCCATAAGTCGCGTTGTCCAATTATGTCCAATAATTTGGAAAAATCCATAAATATGTCGCTTCGCCCTATAAGTCGCATCTGACGTCACCGCTGACGTAACGCATCACCGCTGACAACCCGGAAATGTGGGCCGGTGTTTTGCCCAAAACGTTCAAGACGTGCACCCGCACGGGTAGGAACGGTGCATTTCTTTAAAATTTAGCAAGATTTTTTTCTTCTTTCGGCTTCTCCCTTCGTTAGGGGTCACCACAGCGAACTAGTCGCACGAAGACTTGGCAGTTGCTTTTACGCCGGATGCCCTTCCTGACACAACCACAGACCACCGAGCTACCACAGCCCTCTGTGTGGAGCAGAGAGCTGATATCTAGGGTTCCCGAGGGTGCAGATGGTGTGGGTTAAGGGCCTTGCTCAAGGGCCCAGAGTGGGGCAGATGAGGGTGGAGACAGGTGTGACCGCTTCACTTATCCCACCCACATTTTTGATGTTGTCGGTACCGGGGCTTGAACCGGCGTTCTTACGATCACAAGCGCACCTTCTTAACCTCTGCGCCACCACTTCCATTAAAATTTAGCAAGATAAACCCATAAAAAAAAATTGTTAGCTGACATTATAGCAAAAGTGCTTCTGAGCTGAACTTTTCCTTAATAAATGAATATAATGGTCAAATCAGCTGGATTTAAATCGTTTCGCTCTGGCGGCTCAACAAAACGAGCATGCGCAGCAACAGACATGCAGCGAACAGACCTGCAGTGCAGTGCAGTTTGAGAAATGGTAGGAGCATACATATACACCCAATGTTTTGTTGTTCTTTTTTTTTTGGGTAAATAATAAATTATGTTTTGCTTTTTTTGTGTGTGAATATGATATAGCATCTTGAGTTCCTATGACGTCAACAACTAGTCGACATCGACTCGACTTTTATCATGTTAAAGAGGAACTAAATGCAAATTTTACTTTTTTTAGCTGATAAACTCCCTAGAATGTGTTTAAAAGGTTTCATAGCACTATGTCTGTGTTAATTTTCATGTAATTGTTCGTATTTGTTTAAATCGGCAATATTTGGTCTAAAAACATGTTTACGGTAGCCCTATGGATTGAACAGAGGTTATTGCACCTTAATTTTCTTGTTGGTCTAGGATTCGCAAAGTTACGTGTTGTCGCACGCTTTCGTCACGAACTTGGTTCAAGCAGAGCCAATCCCCTGCGGAGATAGCCTGGCCCTCGCCTTCCTGCACAGCTCCGCTCAATTCTCATTTCCCTTCACTGCACAGTCTGGGACTTCTCTCATTAACAACCATTTCTCCGGTAGATTTTTGTTCGGACCAATCAGAGAACAGAAGGGACGGAGTTTTGGACCCTAACCCACGCCCCCACCTGTCCCAGCGCGCAGAGCCCTATAAAAGGGCTCTGCCAGCGCGCAGTCAGCGAGCACCGGCATGTTCTCATTCAAAGCGATGCAAAGCGATGCAGAACTGTTTTATATGTGACACAAATTTATTAATTTCCCCTTCTTAATCCCTTATCTGGAGTTTTCTTTTGTTTTTTGGGCCAAAAGTCAAGTGATCGCTCGCGCCCAGCTCCTTCTTTCCCTCCGCTGAAATGAACAAGGAAATGGCTGTCACGAGAATTAAACTCGGGTTTTACGTTGCTGACCCGAGTCCCATCAGATTTTCTGGTCTTCTGGTGAGCTGGACCAGCGATCCATGGTTTTATTGTATTTTATTAAAACGTTTTATTAACATATAAACACAGAATTTGCGCAGCGAGAGAAAAGCTGCAGCAGCAGGAGCAGTTGTCAAGTTCACCAGTGCACGGGGGTGGCTCTGAGGGGAGGGAGCAGAATGCTTTCCCTGTTCAAAATATCCAATGGTTTTGTTCCTCAGCAGAGGCCACGCCTCCAGCAAGAATTGTTTCTCTATGGAAAAAGTCCAGACCCTTGTCTGAAGCGAAGTGAAGGACAGGGTGTGGTTTTAACCAGGCTACTGCGGAGATGACACGGTCCTCCCTCCAGTGCATACCTTATATGGGAGTGGTACGTTTCACTCCTGAAAAGCTCTGCAACAAAGCATATTATAGTTTTCGGAATGGCTCTAGTTATTTGTGTATTTTAAAGGCACGGTCTGCGGTTTCTGTAAAGCCCTGAAACTTAGGAAATTTTCGAGCAGAAACCCTTCTCCCTCCTCCCCCTTGCACTCTGGCTGACCTGCAACTCCGCCTGCTTAGCTCCTCCTCCACAGCTTGGCCTGTCTCGTGAACGCGCATGCATTGTAAACACAGTTCTAAGATGGCGTCGGCGCAGTCACCCGATCGACTATTTCCTTCTCAAATCTTTGCGTATTTGTAATAAAGTATCGTAAATTATGTATAACCCTTTCAATAAGTTATGTTATAATACTTTGCTGCAGTGTGTGACATTTTATCTGTGTTACGCATCGTTTTGAAACATTCTCGATGGTCTTCAGACGAGGAATTTACACCCAGAGGGACCTACGGTCCGAAGAAGAGGAAAACAGCTGGACTTGTTCATATTCTGGTTTTGTTACATAATGAGATTCGATGCTCACAGGGGGAGTTGATGAAAACAAACAGTTCTCATAGTCACCCTGTTTTCATGCAAACATTTAAATTGATGATTCTTCATGAACATGCAGTGAAATAATTTTCTATTTGAAAGAACACAGCGACAAAATCTTTTTTATTTATTTATTTAGACAATAAATACACAAAAAACCTAAATAAATATGTGACAAGGATCATCAAACCGTTACATAACGCACTTAAATAACCATAAATAAAGCACTGAGCATCCACCCTGATGTTAAATGCTCTGTTGTGTACTTAGTTTGATTTAAATAACTTTTTAATAAAACTGGACAGAAATTAAACAGAACTTAATTAACTCCAAATTCTTCCTAACCTGCAGCCTTCAGGGCAACAGAACAGCAAGCAGGGCCCAGGTGACTGATCTGGTCTTCACTTAAGTGGGTCAGGTCAATAAATATGTGGAGCTTCTCCAGATTGTCAGCTTGTCCAAACATCTAAAGTCCATAGAGAACCACCTGATCTCCACTCTTTCATTTGTGTATATATATAATATATATATATATATAGTTATAAATATAGGTATCTATATGTATATATACTATATATATATATAGTTATAAATATAGGTATCTATATAAAAAAATAACTATATTTATAACTACAGTATACAGTATATACTATATATATACTGTATATCTATATATGTATATATATATCTATCTATATATGTATATATATATATATATATGTATATATATCTATCTATATATCTATATA
>JBBPBX010002742.1:0-38181 GCA_038048925.1 Garcialebias charrua | reverse complement strand
ACTGTGCAGTGAAGGGAAATGAGAATTGAGCGGAGCTGTGCAGGAAGGCGAGGGCCAGGCTAGCCCCATCCCTACTTAAGTTACAGAATTTAATGCACTCCTGTATTATTTGTTACTATTTTTGGTACATTATAAATATCAAATGATGCAAAAAATTTGATACAATAAATGTTCCATTTGTTTACATTGTTATTTATTCTTTTCAGCTTGTCAGTTACAAAACTGAAACTAAATTTATGACCATTTTAATAGAAAAATCGTTTCTGAATCAAAAATCGTTTCTGAATCGAAAAATCGATTTTGAATCTAATCGTGACCCCAAAAATCGGAATCGAATCGATTCTCCAGACACTGAGAGATTCGCAACTGCACTACCGTGCTGCCCAGACAAAACTTGATAAATATCCTAATTCATTTTCAAATATAATTTCCTCCACCGTCACTTTGCCTGTTTGTAGTTTCTCTTTAAACGTCTGACAACCATTCCACATCCTCCAGAAATGTTTTTTTTTTTTTCTTTATGTGTGTTTCATTTTTACAGGTGCAAAGCCATGCTCACAGGTGCTCACACATGTATTTATTTAAGTGCTAAAGTGAGTGGAATTTGTAGAGGACAAAAGTTTGTGATCCGGTGAAACAGCGTCTCTTTGTCTGGCAGAGGTTTCAGAGTATTGTTGCCGTCAGAGCATCTCCAGACAACGTCCTGAATGAGGAACAGGCGTGTCTGCAGTCCGGAGATTAAACTCTCTTTCAGATGCTGAGGCCATTGAAGTGTCTGCCTCGGGACGCGCAACAAAATGGATCTTTGTATGATTTTGGTCTTTACAGAAAATGAATTACTACAGCTTTTGATGTGGACCCCGCCTCCCTTTGATGTAAAGGAAAAACCACTGAAGCGATTCAGAAAATAAGGAAGATTAACTCTGAACTTTGACCCACGCTGATGGTTTTTAACCTGATTGTACCACAGCCGAGTCACACCGCAGTTTATTTCTCTATAAAATGCAACAGGTGATATTTGTTATAAATAGCATCATATGCTGTAAACTGAATTAAAGGGTAAACAGAGCTGAATCTTTCTGGGGGAATCCCTCGCATTGTTTCTGAGCAAACTTGTTGTGGATGTTGGGGAATGTTGGGAATAAAATAACCTTTGATGATAAATTGTGGAAAATAACATACCGGTAATATGGGTTGGTGAATATAAGGTTTAATTATGAATTATGGCACATAGATCATATAAAGATGACTGGAATATATGTCAGATGTGCAAACCAGGCAATAAGCTGATAAATAATGTATTTTTAGTGACTGCTAACTTTTAAAATCAACCAAGGGAAATAAGAGGGGAAAAAAAGGAAAAATTACACTGTAAATACAACTTTTTATTCCATACATGTATTTATCTTAAAATAATGCATTAATCTCAGTATTTTTTTTTTTTTTACGTCTATCTTTATACTTTAGATATTTACAGTACAGTATATTAGTTCACTAGGTGGTATTCCAGTTTTATATTTGAAAACCTCTGTAAATATCTAGAGACAGCTCAACTGCACTCCAGAAGAGGAACGTCTTTCCCAGCAAGACATCACTGCAGAGTCCTGCCTGTCATCTCGTCCAACAACATTGTTTTCATTTGGATAAAGAGCAACAACTAACTTGTAATGTGCACAAACATTTAGTACTAAAAAGCTGTTTCACATGCATGCAGGCTGCAGATTTTGATGCTCCACAGCTGACAGCTGTTGGCTTCCCCCAAAGCAGGACGTCATTAGTGGGGGTGCATTGTGCTTCTGCAGCTCGCAGGTCTGTAAAAGCAAGAACTGCAAGAAAATTGGTAGAGTTTTAAAATAATAATAATTTAAAAAAATTCAAATTATTTTTAAAAAATCCCTCCATGTTGAAACTCTAGGAGCAAGCTTGACCAGAAAAAAAGGCCTCATTCAGGATCTGAAAGGTCTGGTGGGCTGGTCTTCACAAAACTCTGGACTGGAATAAAATAACATAAAAAGTTGTCAAAAATAATTTTCGGTGTACTAAAAGAGGAAGATATATATATAAAAAAAATAAACTGCTGTAAAATAAATATTTTCCAATTTTTTTTCTTCTTCTTCTTCTTTCGGCTTTTCCCTTTTCAGGGGTCGCCACAGCGAGTCATCCTCCTCCACCTCACTCTGTCCTCTGCATCCTCTGTCCTCACTCCAACTACCTTCATGTCCTCTCTAACTGCATCCATATATCTCCTCTTTGGCCTTCCTCTTTGTCTTTTTCCTGGCAGCTGCATTTCTAACATCCTTCTACCAATATACCCACTGTCCCTCCTCTGGACATGTCCAAACCATCTCAGTCTGGCCTCCCTAACTTTATCTCCCAGTTGTTCAACATGTGCTGTACCTCTGATGATCTCATTCCTGATCTTATCCATCCTTGTCACTCCTAAGGAGAACCTCAGCATCTTCATTTCTGCCACTTCCAGTTCTTTCTCCTGTCTTTTTGTCAATGCCACTGTCTCCAGACCATACAACATAGCTGGTCTCACCACTGTCTTGTAAACTTTTCCTTTGACCTTTGCTGACACCTTTTTGTCACAAATCACTCCTGAAACTTTTCTCCATCCACTCCATCCTGCCTGGACTCTCTTTTTCACCTCTTTACCACATTCCCCATTTTCCTGGACAGTGGACCCCAAGTACTTGAAGTCCTGCACCTTTGTGACCTCTGCTCCTTGTAGCCTCACTGTTCCACTGGCCTCCCTCTCATTCACACACATGTACTCTGTCTTACTACGGCTGACTTTCATTCCTCTTCTTTCAAGAGCATACCTCCACCTCTCCAAGTTCTCTTCCACTTGTTCCCTGTTCTCACCACAGATCACAATGTCATCTGCAAACATCATAGTCCATGGGGATTCCTGCCTGACCTCATCTGTTAGTCGGTCCATCACCAGAGCAAACAAGAAGGGGCTCAGAGCCGATCCTTGATGCAATCCCACCTGCCACCTTGAAGCTATCTGTCACTCCCACAGCACATCTCACCACTGTCCTGCTGTCTTCATACATGTCCTGTACCAGTCTAACATACTTTTCTGCCACTCCAGATTTCCTCATGCAATACCACACCTCTTCTCTTGGTACCCTGTCATATGCTTTTTCTAAATCCACAAACACACAATGGAGTTCTTTCTGACCCTCTCTGTACTTCTCTATCAACATCCTCAAAGCAAAGATGGCATCTGTGGTGCTCTTTCTTGGCATGAAACCATACTGCTGCTCACAGATAGTCACCTCTTGTCTAAGTCTTGCTTCCACAACTCTCTCCCAGATCTTCATTGTGTGGCTCATCAACTTAATTCCCCTGTAGTTGCTACAACTCTGTACATCACCCTTGTTCTTAAAAATGGGAACCAGCACACTTCTTCTCCATTCTTCAGGCATTTTCTCACCCTCAAATATTCCATTAAATATTTGAGTCAAAAACCTCACTGCCATCTCTCCAAGACATTTCCAAACCTCCACTGGTATGTCATCAGGTCCTACTGCCTTCCCCTTCTTCATTCTTTTCAGAGCTTTCCGGACTTCACCCTCACTAATCTTTCCCACTTCCTGGTCCACAGTTTCTATTACCTCCACTCTTCTTTCTCTTTCATTCTCTTCATTCATTAGCTCCTCAAAGTAATCCTTCCATCTTCCCATCACACTCTCCTCACTTGTTAGAACATTCCCATTCCCATCTTTAATAAGCCTAACCTGCTGCACATCCTTTCCAGCCTGATCCCTCTGTCTTGCCAATCGGTACAAGTCCTTCTCGCCCTCTTTAGTGTCCAGTCTCCCATATAACTCATTGTACGCCCTCTGCTTTGCCTTAGCTACTTCCCTCTTTGCTCTATGTCCCATCTCCTTATATTCCTGTCTCCTCTCTTCAGTCCTCTCACAGTCATATTTCTTCTTGGCTAATCTCTTTCTTTGAATGGCGTCCTGCACTTCACTATTCCACCACCAGGTTTCCTTATCATCCATTCTCTGTCCAGATGACACACCAAGTACCTTCCTACCTGTCTCTCTAATTACTGTTGCTGTAGTAGCCCAGTCACTTGGAAGCTCTTTCTTACCACCCAGAGCCTTTAACAGCTCGTCTCTGAATTTCTCACAACATTCTTCCTTCTTTAGCTTCCACCATTTGGTCTTCTTCTCTGATTTTACTCTTTTTCTCTTCTTCGCAACAACAGTCATTCTACACACAACCATCCGATGCTGTCTGGCCACGCTCTCCCCTGCTACAACCTTACAGTCTCCAATCTCTCTCAGGTTTCCTCTTCTACACAGAATGTAATCGACCTGTGTACTCCTTCCTCCACTCTTATAGGTCACTCTATGTTCCTCCCTCTTTTGGAAATAGGTATTGACTATAGCCATTTCCATTCTCTTGGCAAAATCCACCACCATCTGTCCTTCCTGGTTTCTTTCCTTGACACCAAACCTACCCATCACTTCCTCATCCCCTCTGTTTCCTAATAATAATAATAATAATAATAATAATAATAATAATAATAATAATAATGAATTCCATTTATAATGCACTTTTCATTAATAAAAATCTCAAAGTGCTACAAAGTGTAACAAAGCAAAGATCAAAATAAAACAAGTGATAAAATCAAATAAAATCAATAATAATATCGACTAAGATCAAAGATAAAATCATGTGGATGCAGATTAGGCTTGCTTAAAAAATAAATAAAATAAAACAAGTGATAAAATCAAGTAAAATCAATAATGATATCAGCTAAGATCAAAGATAAAATCATGTGGAGGCAGAATAGGCTTGCTTAAAAAGAAAGGTCTTTATGCTGCTTTTAAAGTCAACCAGTGACTGTGGAGCTCTCAGGTCGTCAGGGAGGGAGTTCCACAGGCGGGGGGCAGCCACACAGAATGCTCGGTCTCCCATGGTCCTCAATTTGGTCCGAGGAATATGAAGGAAATTACTGTTCTGTGATCGTAGAGACCGGGTGGATGAATATGGTGCAAGAATGTCCTTTAGATAGTCAGGTGAAGTGCCATGCAAGCAGTGGTGGGCAACGCTAATCCAAAAATTAGTTCCGCTATTTCTAAAGCACTAATTAATTTATTTAGGTCCGCAATTTCAAAAGCACTAATGTCTTATGAAAATTAGGGGAAGCTAATTCTAATCCGCTAATTAAATTCAACAATTGGTAGCAGCAAGTTATGCAATATTTGCACTACACTGCCAACTAGCGGTGCATGAACTGTTATACAGTAAGTTGTTTGAGTTTCAGAGTATTTAGTTTGGTTCTCTTCAACAGGTTTCACAAGGACAAAATGTACCCATTCCAAAGTCTGTTAGCTAAACTGCAGACATATTTGGCTGTTTTTTTCTTCTTTTGTTACTTTTAGTACCACTAGATCGCATGTGTCAAACTCAAGGCCCGTGGGCCAAATCCGGCCTACCATAACCGTTTCTGTGGCTCTCTACACCCTAGAACTTCAAGATAACAGTTGTAAGCATGTTGTTCTCAGGTGATGGGTCCCCATCCCTACACTCCCTGGTCTCTCTGTTAATTGTCTTGCTTATCTCCTCCATTTTGTTGTCCAGGTGTTTGTGATTGTCATGCTGTGTGTTCATGTACCTGTATATAAAGTCAGGGATTTTGTAATTGATAAAGCTCTGTATATGTTGTATAACACAATCATTGTTCCACATTTAATCTATTGTACTGTATTGAGGTTTGGGGAAAAGCGTGCAAAACAATTACAAAGCCTGTTTTTATTTTACAAAAGAGAGCTGTAAGAGTAATCACCAGAAAACATTTCAGTCACCCATCAAACACCTTGTTTCTTCAGCTAAATTTATTGAAATTCCAGGAATTGGTAGAATATAGTATTTTATCAGTTATGTATAGGGCTCATAATAACACATTACCTTTAAATATCCAAAGAAATTTAGACAAAGTTATTACAATCTTAAAGGGACAGATATTCATCAAACCACAATTCAGAACCAGCTTAAAGGGACGGTCTACCTCAATTCAGGGAGTTGGATTGTGGAATGTTCTGGAGAGTGATGTTAAAAATGCAAAATCAATTCATTCATTCATTCATTCAACCTTTATTTATACAGGCTAGCCTCGTTGAGTCACGGGGACTCATTTACAAGAGGGACCTGTCTCACTCACACCAAACAACCATCCACTCTCACACTCACACCTAGGGTCAATTTAGAGTCACCAATCAGCCTAACAAGCATGTTTTTTGGTCTGTGGGAGGAAACCGGAGTACCCGGAGGAAACCCACGCATGCACGGGGAGAACATGCAAACTCCACCCAGAAAGGCCCCGGACCGGGATTTGAACCGGCAACCTTCTCGCTGAGAGGCAGCAGCTCTACCAGTTGTGCCAACGTGCTGCCCAATGTATACATTTAAGAAAAAGGTCTTAAAGGACTTGCTCAAAAACTATATATGATGAAGCTTAGTGTGTTTGTGTATTACAGTTAGAAAAATTAAGTAGAGTTATTCATTTTGTGATGTAGTTTGAAGGTTATCATTGGTTGAACAAACTGTGAAATAAATAAGGGGCAGATATAATAAGATTTCATCTTCTTTCTGCTCCTTTCATTTTATCCTACTTGTATTCTTGTATCTGATGAAACTGTTTTGTATTGTTCTTTTAAAATGAATGAATAAACATCAAATCAAATCAACGGCCCAGTCAGAGTCCAGAACCTGAAACCTTCAGAGAGCTGAGCAGAAACCTCAAAGAACTGAAGCAACAATGGAAAGTGGGTCAGAACTCCTCCAGAACCAGGAGAGAGACTGATGAAGTCCTGCAGAGAACCACAGAGGATTCTGCTGCTGAAGGAGGTTCTGTTGGGTCAGAGGCACAAGCTGAGGTTAAATTTTAATGATTTTAGAACTTGTTAAAGATCAGCCATCCAGCTAACTGTCTATCCATCCATCCATTCAGCTAAAAGTCTATTCATCCTTGTATCTGATGAAACTGTTTTGTATTGTTCTTTTAAAATGAATGAATGAACATCAAATCAAAAATAAGTCTGTATCTCTGTGTTTATCATTGTCCTGGCATTGTCTCCTCCTGTTGCCTCTGTCTCCTGAGTTCCTTGTGATTCCCTGAGTATGTAAGTTTGCTGCCCTGCGGACGCCATTTTGAAGAGTCCTAATGGTGAACTACTTTTTTTAAATCCAGCAGATTTGACCATTTCGTGAAACTCTCAAGCTCAGAAAAACTTGTGCTATAACGTCAGCTATGAAATATATTTTTTCTCAGCAAAGAAATAATTGTTTTACCGTGTTTTGTTGTAAAATCCTGGCTTCTTTGGCCGTCGCGGACGCCATTTTGAAGAGTGCTAATGTGGCGAAATTCTATTTTTAAATCCAGACGCGTCGCGTAGGCCCTGAGAAACATCCATAAGTTCACCCTCCATGTTAAAAAGTCTTCGTCTGACTCTTCGAAAACAAGCAATAAGGCTCCAGAGTAACACACTGGCTGCTAACTGCTAGAGAGAGAGCACACACCAAGAGACTGAGGGGGACGCTTTTTTGTGACGGACCACATCCGGCGCTGCTCGTAAATACGTTATTTCGTTTTTACTGATAGATAAATAGTTATTAGCGGTACTGCATTTTAAATAAAAATAGCATAAATCCGCTTATGAATTATAAAACTTAGTCAATCCGCTGTAAAGCTAACAGATTATTTAGCTACGCTAAAAGCGGATTAGCGCAATAGCGCTACCTAGCGGTCGGAGGCCCACCACTGCGTGCAAGCATTGATGGGTAACGAGAGCAGTTTTGTACTGAATTCTGTAGGTGACAGGAAGCCAATGGAGGTTATGGAGAATGGGTGTAATATGTTCAAATTTACGAACTCTCAACAGAATCCTTGCTGCACTGTTTTTTTTTTGTTATTAAAGTTTTTTATAAAATTTTTAAAACATGTACATGAGATACAATAAAATAAACATTAAAGCATTAAAAAAAATTTAAAAAGAAAAAACAAAAACAAAATAAAAACAAAATAAAGAACCTAAAGCTGGTGCACCCCCCTCCCTCCCCTCCCCACCCCCAAAAAACAGCGGACCACAAGTGAAAAGACACACTCAAAAAAGAAAACAAAGAAAACATTTTTAGGTCATTGTTACACCTTTTAGAGAGTCCCAAAAACTGTCCCAATCTTTGTCTCTGCTCCCTTTCAAGTTGCTGAGCATAACCTCATAAGAAGCTGCATCAGTCATTGATTTAATCCAGTCATTGATTTCAGGATGCTTTATGGTCTTCCAATGTTTTAAGATGATCCTGGATGCTGTCACAAGACCGACCATAATAACTGAAAGGGTTCCTTTGGGAATGTCCGGCATTTTAGAGCTGTCTCCCAGTAGGCACAGTTCTGGGGTCCGGGGGACTTCTGTGCCAAACCAGGCACTCAGAATCTTCAAAATTTCAATCCAAAAAGGTGTAATCAGAGGACATTCCCAAAAACAGTGTAAATATGTCCCCACTTCTTTTTTACATTTCCAACACAAATTGTCCGTCATTAGTTTCATTATGTGTAATCTGGTAGGAGTATGATAATATCTATGCAACACTTTATATTGTATGAATTTACTTCGGGCTTCTTTCACATATTTACCGCTCCCTGCTAGGACCTCCAGCCATTCTTCCTTTGTGTACTCAATTTTCAAATCTCTTTCCCAAATAAGTTTAATGATTCACCACTCAAACTTCCGCTTAAAAGTTTATAAAACCGGGAGGTCGTATGTCGATCACGTGGCAACTTAATAAAATCTAAAATCTTATTTTCCACACTGTCTTTGATTTTGGAGGTCACACAGTGTCTCATCTGTAAATATTTCCATAGGTTTGTTCTACCTTCCAGTTCAAATGTGCGAGTCAACTCCTCATAGGACATAAATTGTCCATCTTTATACAAATCGCCAATGGTGTGTATGCCACGTGAATGCCACTGCCCCCAAAACACAGGTTGTTTACCAATAGATATAGTAGGATTATTCCAGAGGGATGCATATGTCTGTACCTGATGTGGAAGCTCTAACATTCTATGGACTTTTGACCAAACCTCGCTAGAGTGAATAAGAACCGGGTTTGTTGTGTCAGTCTTTTGAGACAGTTTGTGTCTTGGGTGGAACGGTGAACATACCTCAGTTTCAATGCTTATCCATTCCTGCCCGTTCACCGATTCCTCCCAGTGTTTAACTAATTTAATCATTTCGAATGACAAATAGTAAAGTTTTGAATCTGGGAGTCCTAGACCACCCTTTTCTCTAGGGGCATATAATTTATCTAGTTTTATTCTTGCTCTTTTATCTCCCCACAAGAAAGACTTAATCAAGTTTTCATACCTTTTAAAAATGTCTGGCGGGATTGTAACGGGCAGCATCATTAACAAATAATTAAACTGAGGAGTGGTGATCATTTTAATAACATTAATCTTACCCCACAAAGTTAATTTAATCTTTTCCCACTTTTCAAAATTTGTTTTAATTTTGGACAACACCGGATTAAAATTTAGTAAAGGTAATTCTTCCAGATCCCGACTAAGTCTAATACCCAGATACTTCATGCCTTTAGGTGTCCACTTAAATTTAAAATTTTCCACCATATTTGAGTGACATAAAGCAGATAATGGCATGGCCTCTGATTTAGACCAATTTACTGTGTATCCCGACACCTCTGAAAATGACTGTATGGTGTCCATCAGATATGGCAAGGATGTAAGTGGATGTGTGATAAGTGCTAAAATATCGTCTGCGTAGAGAAGCAGTTTGTGTTCTTGTTGACCCATGTATACCCCTTTAATGTCCTTATTTGCCCTAATACCCACTGCCAGAGTTTCTATGAATATATTAAATAACAAAGGGCTGAGAGAACACCCCTGCCGGGTCCCCCGTGATAATTCAAAGAAAGGTGAAATAATACCATTGGTTATTACTGCAGCTTTTGGTTCTTTATACAAAATTCTAACCCAATTAGTAAAATGGGGTCCAAATCCAAAATTGGACAAGGCCGAGAAAAGAAAGTCCCATTCCACCTTATCAAACGCTTTCTCAGCATCTAAGGAGATGGCAGCTACTGGCTCATCTTTTGACTGGCTCAGCCACATCAAATGCATCAATTTTCTCATATTATCGGAGGAGGAACGGTTTTTCATAAAGCCTGTCTGATTTTGATGTATAATGCTGGGAAGGACTCGTTGCAAGCGTAAAGCCAACACCTTGGTTAATATTTTACAATCTACGTTAAGCAAACTGATGGGCCTATAATTTGATGGATCTGTACTGTCTTTATCTTTTTTTGGGATTAGGGAAATTAATGCTTCGTTGAAAGTAGGGGGAAACTGTCCTCTCTCAAAAGTTTCTTGATACACTTTTTGTAACACTGGGGCCAGAATGTCAATATATGTTCTATAATGTTCTGTGGGGATACCATCATAGCCAGGTGATTTCCCTGCCTTCATCATCAAAATAGCTTTCCTAATTTCTGTCTCTGCTACTGGTGCTTCCAGCCCCTCCACATGTTCCTCAAGTAACCTAGGAAGATCAAGTTTAGAAAAGAAAAGATCTCTCCCTTTCTGATCCATCTCAGTAGACATCGTGGACGTATATAATGTTCCGTAATACTGTTTAAACACATTATTTATGTCTTTTGGTGAGGTTACTAATTTATTACCTTGTTTTATAGCAGGGATAGTATTAGAAAAATCCTCCTTTTTAACTTGTCTTGCTAATAACTTCCCAGTTTTCTCCCCTCCCTCATAAAATGTAGTTTTTAGCCTAAACAAGGAGTATTCCACTTTCTTGTTGTAAATTTCATTTAGCTGAAATTTAAGCCCACAAATGTCTCGATACAGTAAGTCATCATATTGCTTTGCTAAGTTGTTTTCCTTAAATTTGATCTCCTTTTCCAATTCTTGAATTTTTTGTTGGCTGTCTTTTTTCTTTTTTGAAGCATATGCTATAAGTTTGCCCCTCACATAAGCCTTGGAGGCTTCCCAAACCGTTTGAATATGGTCTGTGCTGCCAATGTTTATTTCAAAAAAGTGTTTTAGATCCTCCCCCAGCAACTCCTTAAAAGATTTATCTTGTAAGAGGGAGATATTCATTCTCCACCTCGAGCCCGTCGCATTCCCCATTCCTAGTTTTAAACCGAGTTCAACAGCTGCGTGGTCAGTCAGTGCAATAGTTTTTATATCACAACTTAATGCATTATGTATCATGAGCTTTGAGATTAAAAGTAAATCAATCCTAGAATAAGATTTATGACAGTGAGAGTAGAAAGTATATTCCTTTTTAGCAGGGTTCATTAGCCTCCATACATCGGCTAGGCCCATATCTTCATTTAACATGTGAACTGCATCTCTTCCTTTAGAGCTAAGCGAACCTTTGAATGCACTCTTGTCGATAAAAGGATCCATTACTTCGTTGAAATCACCGCCCAAAATTATTTGCCCTGGCATTTCCCCCAAGACACTATTTATTTTATGAAAAAAGTGAGGGTCCTCCATGTTTGGTGCATAAATGTTACAAAGTGTCACATTTTCTCTCTCTATCATTGCTTGGACACAAATCATTCGTCCCTCCGAGTCTTTAACTTGTTTTATAAATGAGAAATTAATATTTTTTCTAACAAGAATAATTACGCCGTTTCGAGCACTAGAAAGAGAGCTATGAAAAATATGACCAACCCAGCCCATTTTAAACTTCACCTCTTCCCCTTCATTCAACTGAGTCTCTTGAAGAAATATTATATCTGCTTGATTTGTCTTTAAATAAGTCAATATTTTGTGCCTTTTAGTTGGATTCCCACACCCATTAATATTCCAAGATATAAATTTTACATATTTCCCAGTCATTACAGATTACACATTATTACTTTTACACCTATGTACATACATTTGAACATCTTTAAATCTCTGTTCCCTGGGGTGAGGACCTGAGTGCAACCAGCCAAAAATAAAACAGTTTACCTGAAAAAAAGAACATCCAGTCTGTAAACAAAAAACAGTGAAAACAAAAAAAAGCCATCCTAAAACTTAAAATCAACCCTATTGGAGCTGCCTAATGCAGCTCAGGGGAAAATAAACTCAAACCAAAATCTTATCTGGTCCGTGAAGCTCTGCTCTCCTCCTCTTTACTCCTCCCTGATGGCAGGTGGTGGTGTCTCTCTCCCCTCAGTCAAATTCAGCATCTTGTGGGAAGCTCCTAATAAAAACATCAGGCCGTCGCACCAGGGTTCTCCTCCCGCTCGTTCTCCTCCTCCTCCTCGTTGAAGAACTTTTCTGCTGCTCCTGCCGAGCTGAAACTTATATTTTTGCCCTTCCATCTCACGCGCAGTGTCGCCGGGAATGCCAGGGTGTATTTAACGCTGCGCTCCTGCAGCTTTCGTTTCACAGCTGAAAACGCCTTCCTCTTCTCCGCCAGATCTTTGGTCATGTCAGGAAACACAGACAGTCGACATCCACTCCACTCGAACCCGCGCTTCTCTTTAGCTGCAGCAATTACTTTATCCCTCGCCGACTGCCTCAGGAAACGTACCAACACCAGCCTCGGTGGTCAGTTCGGGTCGGGCTGCGGCGCTAAGGCCCGGTGGGCTCGTTCGATCTCGAACTCTGCATCATCTCGCAGCCCCTCCACCAGCATGTTCTTAACACAGCTCAAAAGTGTCCCAGCGTTGCCAACAGTCTCTTTTAGCCCAATAATTCTCACATTATTCCTCTTACTGTGATTTTCGAGAGCCTGGACACGGTCCCGCAGAACTTCCAACAGCTTGCTTCTCTCAGTGTCCGCCGCGCGCAGCAGCTCCGAAGTGTCCTCCAGTTGCGAGACACGTGTCTCAGCTTCTATCAGCCTCTCCTGCATTGCAACCACCGCTGTACTCAGCTCAGACGCCGTCTGCTTAATTGTTGTTACATCAGCAACCACACTCTGTAGCAAATTGCTCATTTTAGCAACTTCAGTGAATAAAGTCGCCAAGTTAGGAGTCGCGTCATCGTGCTCATCTCCACGTTGTGGGCTGCCGCAGGTGGACATGCGGCCTGCTGCACCCTTCGATCTCGAGGTGGGCATCGTGGGCTTAAATGGCTTAATCCACTTCCAAAAAGGACAAAAATAGTTGTGCAACGCTGCGGAAGGTGAATGGCACAAAATAGAAGCTCCCCACCTGGGATATCCAACAAAGTGTCACATCGGGGAGCGGAGAGACCCTAACCCGCTGCCATCTTGTTCGCCGTGCTCACCGGAAGTCCTAATCAGTTTTTTTATTACTTAAAACCTATGGTTTTTGTCACCAAATCTTTCTTTTTGTCTTGATATGAAAGTGCACACCTCTGACGTTTTCTGAATGTTTGCTTACTGTGAGAAAAAAAAAGTGGCATAATTTTATTTAATTAGTTTTTTAATCTTTAAAACTTTAATGGTCATTAATTATTATCACCAAATCTCTATTTTTGTTTCGAAGTGCACTTCTAATGTTGTCTGAATGTTGTCTGAACGTTCACTCTGGACATTCAATGTGAAAAAAACATGTTTGGTGTGATTTAATTTAAAGAGTATAGTACAAACTTATATGGTTGTTATTATTTATCACCAAATCTCTATTTCTGCGTTGTTATAAAAAATTGTGCACTTCTGTTAGTTAGATGTTTAATAGAGGGTTTAGGGCCCTCTTTTCTGTTTGTCCCACCTTAGTACGTACTTCTCTCAGTTAAACTCTGGTGCCAGAGTACTTCTTTCAGTTAAACTCTGAGGACAGAAGATGGCTTCCATTAACTCCTGTTTATCCCCCAGAAGCAAAACGTTGTTCTGGTGGTTTTATTGAACACTGTGACAGTTGAGGGTGGGCAATCACAACCCCCCACTGTTGGTTGGAGGCTCTTTCATTGGCCCTTTGATTTCTCCCAGGATGCCTTTTGGTGAAGGTTTCCCACATAGTTGCCAAGTCTGCTTATTTCAAGCGACATTGGGCTTGTTTTTTCCTGGAGTCGCTTACAAATTCTGCGAGCCGCTTGTGGCGTTTTTGGGCTTGCCTTGGACGTTGAGTCGCTTATTTGGGCTTGACAAGTCAACACTAATATGAGCTCAAGTAAGTGGGGGAAATATGAAAAAAAAGAATGGGAAAAAGAGCGGCTCTTAAAGAATGGATCCAACCTCAGATGGGAGATGTGTCAAAGGCACTTTGCAGGTTTTGCAAGTGTAAAATACGTGCTCACCATGCTGATTTAATTCAACATGCCAGTACAGAGAAGCACAAAACAAACTGTGCACACTTCTCTTCCATGAGGCCAACAAACCTGGGTTTCACTGCCCCAAAACAGAATGAGACAAAACAAAGAAATGAGCTAAAAATAGCCACCTACGTAACCTGTCACACATCAATCACACAGATTTTTTTCTACCTGCTTCATTGAGCATGATTCAGGATAGAGATTCAAGAAAGTTTTTTGTTGACTTTGCAGTTTAATTTGTATTTTAGTTGGGCTTGTATTTGGGCGTGTTTTCATGGAGCTGACTGCTTGTTTCTGTCGCAAGATCTGGAAACACTGGTTTCCCACCATTTTAGTGTGTTTGGTTCAACACAGAGGAGCACGTTGAACACTGAGCTGAGTCTTATTGAGTATTTTTAACAAGATTTACTGCGCCTGATGAAGGTCATAGTTACCGAAACTTTGCACCAACTAGCTTGCTTTAGTTTTATCCTCGCCCTGCAGCTGGATCTTGAGGCTTTGAACCAAATCCCTGGTCAGCAGATACGAGCAAGAAAGGTAAGGGCTTGAGGCCTTGACATGCTCCTAACTCCAATTGAATAATGAAGGTTTGTGTTTGCTCATTAAATTATTCTAAATTAATAATTTATAAGCTGCTTCCAAGTTAAACCAAGACAGGCTTAAGGCTTTTGAACTGCAACTTCGGACATTTTATAAAAGTACTACTACTACTACTACTAAAAAAGTAGACCAATTTGGTTTGAATTGGAGCAAGTTGTGGGAATGTGACCTCTGGATGACCTATAAATAATGTTTAATATCTCATAAACCAGCAGCACAAACAAAAATTTTTGTTGTACACACCAGCACAAACGGAGCACTAAAAAAGTAGACCACTTTGGTTTGATTTGGAGCAAGTTGGGGGGGGGGGTGACCTCTGGATGACCTATAAATCATTTTTAATATCTCATAGACCAAAGCAGCACAAACGAAAATTGTTGCTGCACAAACGTAGCCGAGTTGACACCAATTTTGTTTAATTTGAAGAAGGTGAGGGGCTGGTTGACCTTTGATGACCTCTAGAAACATTTCTTTATAACTTTAAAATGATTAGACTTAGATCCTCCTGCGCTCGAGAGCGCATTGGGCGGCAAGCTGTTTCCATTGATCTCTATCCTTGGCGTTCACCTCCACCATGCTCTGGTCGAAGCCCTGTACCTTCAGGTCTTTCTCAAAGGATCGTCTCCATGTCAGTTTGGGTCTGCCTCTCTTTCTGTTTCCTTGTGGTTTCCAATTGAAGGCAATCTTTGGTAGTCTCTGTGCTTCCATTCTCAGTACATGTCCTGCAAACTTGAGCTTCCTTAGCTTAATTGTTTGGCTCATGGGTATGGTATGTGTCCTGCGATAGACTTCTGCGTTTGTAATCCGATCTAGGTATGTAATCTTCAGTATCTTTCGCAGGCATCTTTGTTGGAATGCATCCAATTTCTTGGCCATCTTTACTGACATCTTCCACGTCTCACTGGCATACAAGGCTGTGGGGATAACCACTGCTTGCAGCAGTCTGACCTTAAGATTCGTGGATATGGATTTACTTGCCCATATTGATTGCATTCTTCTGAATGTTGATGCTGCCTTACCGATGCGGGTGGTAATATCTGCATCTACGTTGCCATCGTCAGTTATGACACTTCCAAGGTAGACAAATTTCTGTACCTTCTCAGCCGATGATTGATCTATTGTTATCTGTATGTTTGGTTCTGTGTGCCCAACCTGCATAACCTTTGTTTTTCCTTCGTTTATTTTCAAACCAATCCTTTTAGCATTTTCTTGTAGGGCTTGTGTCATATCTTGAAGCACTGGTTGAGTGTTTGCCAGTAGGACTATATCGTCTGCAAAGTCTAGATCCGTTAAGTTCTCATTTGTCGTCCATTTTATTCCAAAATTTGTTTTGCACATGGCTATTCTCATTACATAGTCTATGGCGAGGAGGAACAAGAATGGAGATAGTGGGCAACCCTGTCTCACTCCAGTGAGTATTTCAAAGTAATCTGTGGTGCCTGCTTCTACCTTCACACAGCAGCTGGCACCATCATACAAATTTTGGAAGATCTCTACATACATCTCGGGTATACCATAGCTTCGCACAATGTCCCACAAGCTTATTCTGTGTATGCTATCAAATGCTTTTTGGAAATCGATGAAATTCATAGCTATAGGTTTTTGGAACTCTATGCATTGCTCTATGATGTTTCTTAGCACGAAAATCTGGTCACTGCATGATCTGTTGGGACGGAATCCCGCTTGTTCTTCTCTAAGTTCTTTGTCAACGGCGTCTCTTAGTCTGTTTAACAGCACCGCGCAGAATAGTTTCCCTGGTACCGAAAGTAGCGTTATTCCTCTCCAGTTTCTGCATTCGCTTAAGTCTCCTTTCTTTGGTATCTTTATTATGGTTCCTTTTCTCCATTCTGTAGGTGTTGTTTTCTTGTTCCAGCATGCGTTATATAGGTCCGTCAACTTCTCTATCATTGCCTCACCGCTATGTTTAAGCAATTCTGCCGATATATTGTCGTTTCCTGGCACAAATTTTTTTTTGCTGCACAAATGTAGCCGAGTTGATTGACACCAATTTCGTATGATCTCGAGAAAGTGGGGGGGTTGGTTGACCTTTTGACCTTTACATTTCATTAATATCTTCAAAGCCAAAGCAGCACAAAAAAAAGTCTTGCTGCACAAACCAGCACAAACGTAACAGAGTTGATTGACACCAATTTTGTTTGATTTGAAGAAGGTGGGGGGGCTGGTTTACCTTTGATGACCTCTAGAAACATTTCTTTATAACTTTAAAATGATAGCAGCACAAACATTTTTTTTGTTGCACACACCTGTACAAACGTAGCACAAACGTTTGACACCAATTTTGTTTGATTTCGAAAAGGTGGGGGAGCCAACTTCACTCAGGTGTTTCCTCAGCATCAGTTCCACATGTTCTGTAACCGTCAGACTGTGGTTCTGCCAGTACTTTAAAACAGAACGCAGCTCACCCCGCCGTTCCCGTCTCTCTGTTTCATCAAGTTTGGGTTTAGGAGTCCTATGACTGTACCTGAATCCCTCTTCCAGTGCTCCTTGTGGACGTCGCCGAATGGGAAGAGAGAAACGAACATGTCCAAGTTGTGGAGGTCACTTACGCAACGACTATCAACAGATCAACTGACAAGAACTACATAAACTCTGAGACCCGTGAGAGTTTAAAGCAAACAAAGCTTCTGAACGGTTTTAACCGTACAGATCGAAAGAGTTCACTCAGCCGGATAAGGTGAAGAAACTTGAAGATGTTCAAGTGGAAAGATTATTATTACTTTTTTAACCTTTTTCACTACAGACTTAAGACTTAAACTGTTGTCCCTCCCCCCCATCCCCCAATGTTGTTATTGCATGAGCACCCTGTGAGTCATCAAGGCCCCTAATGACCATCATGCTGATGTTCCTCATTTGCATGTGAACAAAATGTTTTGATTGACATTGTTAAACCTGTTTGTCCTGTATGTGGATGTCAGAGACCTATCTAAATGGAACCAGTATGGGATAAAAATTCTTCATTGTACTGGTAAGTGCTGTTATTCATACTGATACAGTATTTGAATGTTTGCTTTAATAAATTTGGTAAAAGTAATAACTTTGGTAAAAGTAATAACTTTTGGTTATGTTGTTTCAGATGACTACTTGCAGGCAAGACAGAAATGTCGCCTGGCTGAGGTAACATCTAACCTCGACACCAAAACAGAAAATGAGGCTGTGGACAGGGGTAAACGAAAAAGGAAGTAAGTTATAAATTTGGAGGAACTGACCTCAAAACATTTTGTTATTGTCTCCACCAAAAACCTTTTAAAGCTAATATGTGAGCATTGTGTGATTATCGTACCCACCACTGCACCCTGTATTCACTGGTTAACTGGACATCATTAACCTCACGTAGACTCTTCCACTGGTACATTTTCATCTTCAAATCACTTCTTGGTTTGCTGCCCTCATACATCTCCTCCTACATGTCTTTGCGTGAGTGCAGCTACAGTGTGCGCTCTCAGGACATGATTACCTGCAGTGTTCCGTCAGTGAGGACTGAACTTGGAAAAAGGGCCTTCTCCTACTCCGCTCCTGCTTCATGGAATATCTTACAAAAAGATCTGAAGCTCTCGACCTTGACTTCTCTAAATGGTTTTCAGAATCTGTTGGAATCCTGGCAAAAACCAATGCAGATTTGTTCCTGTCTTTGATTTTATACATCTACCTTATAATGTTTTGCTAGTTTTTTGATACTTTGTTTAAAAAAAAAATTATTTCTCTTTTTTTCTCTCTTTTGTTTTCTATTGTTTATTGTTTAAGGAAATTCTACCATTGCTGTTCATCGTTCTT
This sequence comes from Garcialebias charrua, assembly GCA_038048925.1. NCBI lineage: Eukaryota > Metazoa > Chordata > Actinopteri > Cyprinodontiformes > Rivulidae > Garcialebias > Garcialebias charrua. The sequence goes on along the minus strand of JBBPBX010002742.1, from coordinate 19,517 downwards.
TAGTTTTAGCAGGTCGCTTTCGTAAATGAGCCCATGAGGCTCAATAAGATTACCTGACTAAATAAAGGTTGAATGAATGAATGAATTGTTAGCTGCAAATAAAAAATTATTGATTCATGGTTTTCTTTGAAATGGACCTTGTTGTGATGCTTATATGTAATTTCTTTTAAAAAAAACTGACTTTAGTTAACGCTTAAAAATATGCATGCTAATTAAGAATCAAGGCAAAAAACTTACTGTAATTTAATAAATCATGCTTTAGTTTATTCATTTTTTTTAATCAAATGTTTGTCCGTTACAGGCGAGCTCATGTCTATTCCAGTTCCAAGAGTGAGGAGGAGGACAATCGCAGACCCCAAAAAACTCTACCAAGACCCCCAGCTCCCCCTAAACCCCTAAGTTTCAGGTGTGAATCAGCACAATTCTTGCTATCCACACATTCTGCACCCTCACCAGCTCTGCGAACTCCAGTAAGGCCACCAGCTCCATGTACACCTGACTCTTCTCAACGGACAGCTCCTTCTGCATCTTCATCAGCTCTGCGAACTCCAATAAGGCCTCCAGCTCCATGTACACCTGACTCTTCTCAACTGAGAGCTCCTCTATCAGGTAAAGATGACCAAGGTCTACAACATGAGTGAGGAAACCTTGAGTAAACACCTGACTCTTCTCAACGGACAGCTCCTTCTGCATCTTCATCAGCTCTGCGAACTCCAATAAGGCCTCCAGCTCCATGTACACCTGACTCTTCTCAACTGAGAGCTCCTCTATCAGGTAAAGATGACCAAGGTCTACAACAAGAGTGAGGAAACCTTGAGTGTGTATTTTCACTTTTTCTAATTTTATTTATATGTTTTGCACTTTTTTGGATAGTATCAGGTGATAACAGGAGCATGGGTCTTCATTCCTGATCCTCAGGACTGACTGCATGTTTTTTTGTATTTGCCTGCATCATTTGCTGCATGTAATTTTGGTGTGCTGAACCAGAGGCTCATCTAAAACAGACAGGACAGTGGCTCCCAACAACCAGATTTGAAGACCTCGATCTGTATGATTTAATTTGTTCAAATCGAGGTCAATACTTGACTAGGTTTATTGTACATTACTGAATATATCTATCTCTATCTCTATATCTATCTCCATCTATCTATCTCTATATCTATCTCCATCTCTATCTCCATCTATCTATCTCTATATCTATCTCCATCTATCTATCTCTATATCTATCTCTATATCTCTTTATCTCTATCTCTCTATCTCTCTATCTCTCTATCTCTCTATCTATATATCTCTATCTATATATCTCTATCTATATATCTCTATCTATATATAGATATATATATATATATATATATATATAGATATATATTTTGTTGTATCCTTCAGATTACAATGTCCAGATCCAAATGTTCAAAATGTTCAAAACCATGGAGAACATCAAGGAAATGTGTGCTGAAAATAGAAGGATGCTACAAGCCCTCCTGACCCGACAGACATCCTGCAGCTCGACTGAAGAGTCAGAGTCACTGGATGACCTTGCCCTCCCAGCCTCCACACCAGAAGGGTTGGAAGCCCTGAATGAAAAGCTTGAGTCGGGGACTGTACGCCATATATTGGTACAAAATGTTCAAAACCATGGAGAACGTCAAGGAAATGTGTGCTGAAAATAGAAGGATGCTACAAGCCCTCCTGACCTGACAGACATCCTGCAGCTCGACTGAAGAGTCAGAGTCACTGGATGACCTTGCCCTCCCAGCCTCCACGCCAGAAGGGTTGGAAGCCCTGAATGAAAAGCTTGAGTCGGGGACTGTACGCCAAAAATTGGTACGCATAATTTCATTCAATTTCATTGATTTATTTAAAAGGACAATGCACAATAACCAAAATTTTATGAATGAATGCACTGAGAATTGGCACAGTCTAGTTAAATTTTAACCATTCCGTTTACATTAATCATCCATTCTGTATGAAGCAGTATTATGTAAAAAATGACTCTTGAATTCTCCACATTTTTAGATAAATCAACGGTCAGTCATTGGGGGGAGAGACCACGGTGTACAACATTTTGCCAAAAGTCCTACTGAACAGTCTAGCAGAGCAGTATAGCTGCCATGGGCAGAAGGGGAAAAGAAGTCTTGCTGCTCACAAGCATGTGCTGGCTGTAATAAGTAGTAAGTATTTCCTCTCCTGTTATTCAATCTGATGAAGGACTTATAAGGAAATGATGCTGGTCAATCTCATTCCTGCTTTTGATAAAATTATTTGCACAAAAGAGGGTTGAAATGTCCAACCTGTTACAGGACCTGCATATATCTGTAATTATTAACAATTAACATTTTCCATGCGTCTGTGTTGCCCACAATTCTGAAAACTAAGTCTGAAGCAGAATTTCTAGTTTCATATAGTTAATATTAAAAAGATGGGTAATATTGGTGGATGTATACATTAGCTCACCTTCACAGAAAATGTACCACATTGAGGAATCAAAAAGTACTAGTTGGAATGATCCAATTAATGTTGTTGGTGGCAATATTTCTGTTTTTGTCTCATACACCACACTTATTACATGATCGGATTTCTTGTCACACTTACTCGTTTTAAAAATGTGTTTTTCAGGGGCTGTACGAAAGAACCAGAGGTCAGATACTCTGATACTGAAATACTAGCTGTTGTGTGAGATTGGCTCAAACATTCAAAGTGTCGCAAAGACAATTCCACAGTTGTGGAACATGACATCAGTGCCAATGAGGAAAACAATTTTTAGAAAAAGAGATTTTTTTTACAGATGCCTTTTTTATGCCTTTTTATTCATATACAGATTCCTTTTATGCTTTTTATTCATAGACATTCCTTTTATGCTTTTTATTCAGACATTCCTTTTATGCTTTTTTTAATACTGATTCCTTTTAAGCATTTGTTATTCATATATGGATTTTTTTTATACATTTGTTAATACCTTTTGTGCATTTTTTTATTCATATACGGATTCATTTTATACCAATTTAGTTAATACCTTTTATGTATTTTTTATTCATGTACAGATTCTTTTTGTACCCATTTTGTTACTACTGATGCAAGTTATGCATTTTTTTTTCCATATACGGATTTGTTTTACATTATGATACTGATGCCTTTATGTGTAATAAACAGATTCTTTTATCATAACTTTCGCCTCTGTTATTTTTAATGTTAGTACTGTAGAATTAATTCATAGCCAAGAGTTATTTGCACAACTACATATCATCATGATTCCACTAATAAATCTCAATTTAAAACTGTGGATTAATGTAATTGGGAACTTGAAAAGTTTGTGTTGTCTGAACGTTGAAGGGACAGTTTCTGAACATTCAGGGGACGTTGTCTGAATATTCAGGGGACGTTGTCTGAATATTCAGGGGACGTTGTCTGAATATTCAGGGGACGTTGTCTGAACATTCGGGGGACAGCTTCTGAACATTCGGGGGACAGCTTCTGAACACTCGGGACGTTGTCTGAATATTCAGTGGACAGATTCTGAACAGTCAGTGGACAGATTCTGAACAGTCAGTGGACAGATTCTGAACATTCAGGGAACAGTTTCTGAACATTCAGGGGACAGTTTGTGAACATTCAGGGGACAGTTTCTGAACATTCAGGGGACATTGTCTGAACATTTTATGGAGTTTCATTTGGACGTTCAGTGAACGTTTTCTACAAACGTTCAGAGGATGTTGATGACAACGTTCAGAGGACATTGTCTGAACGTTCAATGTTAGCTGGGTAGGCAAAGCTGTACCCAGCAAGTGGGGGGGATACACAGCTGCTTCAGGGTCCCCGGGAGTCCTGGGCGAACCTGCACCCATGAGGGGGGCACCCCGGTGAAGCTGCACACAGGCTGATGCATTTTCACACTAGGACATTTCCAATGTAAAAGTTGACCTCCACGGCCATACAGCGACACAAGCCATGCACAAAATTAACAGGGCATTGGCCACACAAAGTGCCTTCCCTTGAGGGGGTTAGCACATAAGCAGCAGAGTTTTGCAACAACTGAAAGCTGGACAAATCTTTCTTAGGAAAACCAGAAAGCAGTGAATTACAGTAGTTTAAACTAATGGAAATAAAAGCATGCATCAAAGTATTATTATTGGTGAGAGAAAGAAGGGGGCGGACTCTGGCAATAGTTTAACAAACTAAAAGCAGAAGAAGAAGGTGACACACTGCCATTGCCTAGCACGAGAAGGACGCACACCATGCGATTCAGCAGAGATAAAACATTTATTTTTTTCTGTTTCTCAATGTTCAAATGTGCAACTGTTTCATACGCTTCCAAACCGGCCTTAGGTCTTGGTTCCCTGATAGTTTTACCTTCTTTTTCTGAAGCTTAGAGGAGTTATGCCACCCCGTTTGAAGGCTCCCACATGTCCAATTTGTTACAAGACTCATCAGGCCATGTCAAACCATTTCCAGCGAAAGCACTTGGTCGAAAATGTGCAAGAGAGAAAATATTTATTGCACCTGGCATGTAGACGAGTAAACGTGAGAAACAGCAAATGCCAAGTTAAGACATGCTCGTACAGTTCTGGCCGCCTGGATAAACACCTACACCCAGAGCTAAGCACAGTACTGATGTTAAAGAAGAAATGCTGGATTTTGTGAGGAGGGCCAAGACAATTGAGCTTCTCCAGGCTCTCAGGGACATGGAACCTTCTCCTCCTCTAAACCCCAGCCTCACCATGGAGGGCTTAAGCACTGACTGGGAACATGAATAAACTGGTGGTCAGGAGCCACCTCGTCATAGCCCCCCTGTTCATATGAGGAAGACCCCGGCCCATCATCTGCATGTGCTGTCCCTGACTCACCCATGGATTCAGCATGTGAGGACCAGATGTCAGAATCTCCCTTTCCAGCCTCTTTGGGTAAGATGTGCCTTTTAACTTGTTCTAAATGTGGCTTTGGTGTGTTTAACATCTGCTTTCGTTTTATCCAACAGTTAATTTTGTGAAAAGCTACAAGTGTTTTCTGGAGGGCAGTTGTCCAAGCCCCAAACACCGGGAGAACATGAGGTGTGCTGTGAATCGGGTCAATCATTTTCTCCGGCATATGGCATGTGTTTGTAAACAGCTGAGCACCAGGCTCTTCCTGGATGATGTTGGACATATCCAAAGGTAAGCTGGTTTGTGGTTGTCGCAATGTATTCCTGTAAAAAGTTTAAAATCGCAAGATTTTACTGCAGTTGGGCATACAAGCTGAAACTGCAGGGAAAACCATCACCACTGCCTACATTCATCTCAACAATGTGAATCAGTTCATGGAGTATTTCGCAGAAACTTCACCGCCATCATGCATGTTGTCAAGATAACAGCAAACTGGTATCTTGAGGATATTAAAGGACTACATTCACCAACTGTGTAAAGATGTGATGCTTCACCAAATAGCTGCTAAAGAGGCAAAGTTGGCTCACATTATTTCAGCACAGACCCTTGTGAAGTGCCAAGACTTGGCCCACTCCAAAATCCCTCAGCTGGTTGGTCTTAATTTTTATCTGCATCCTATTGTGAGCAAATGTGTTTAATTTAAACTTCTCTCTTTCTCTCTCAACCCCCTCAGACATGATGGATGATGATGAATCCCCTCATCTGAGGCATCGCTTCTATGGCTACTTTTCTGCCCTTATCACTTCACTCTACGGTCACCAGATTGGAGTTCTGACTAGCATGACTGTGTCCGAGGTGGAAGCTGCCAAGGCAGGTGATCATTCAGAGTCCCTGGGCTTTGTTGTGAATGCATGTTGTGATTTACTAGCTCAAGGCACAGTAAATCCAGCAGAGCATGGTGGTAAGCTAACCAATTTGCATTTCTCTTCCACAGGTAAGGGAGCACAAAATGAACCGTGCCTTTGGTCTGGCACAAGTGTACTTGACCCACGAGGAGTTCTCCTGGGCTGAACGGTGGCTAAAGATGAGGGCTGCTCTAAATCTGCCGGGGGAGAGGTTTCTCCACACGACTTCTAACAGCCCGGGCAAGATTATTCTCCTCAAGCATCTACGGGTGGTGTGGGAGAAAATGGACCTTTCGGGACTGCCTACCTTCACAGACATCCGAACATCTGTGGCTACACATGTAAAGAACTTCCACAGCACTGAGGCTCGCCACACCTTGGCAAACTTCATGTGTCACAATACCTCGACTGCAGACAGATACTACGCGATACATCTCGACGCTGAGCAAGCCAGAAATATAGGGGTCCTCTTCGAGCAGTCGACAACACAGAGGCCCAGGCAGGAGAGCCTAGATGGGCTTCAGTGATCTTGAAACCATGCGCGTTTGTTGGTTCTGATTTAAATTAAATAAAAGTTCTGGTCTGTCATGGTTTTATATTTTAGGTTCACACAATGAATTCTCATTACATTCCACGTTACCCAGGGGTCCTAGGCAAAGCTGTACCCAACAAGTGTGTGTGTGTGTGTGTGTGTGTGTGTGGGGGGGGGGGGTCACAGCCTGGGTACAGCTGCTCTGGATTCCCTGGGATTCCTGGGCAACCTTGCACCCATGAGGGGGGCACCCCGGTGAAGCTGCACACAGGCTGATGCATTTTCACACTGGGACATTTCCAATGTAAACATTGACCTTGAATCCAAGCCAGTAATTGTGGTTAGGTTGATTACCAGAAAGATAAGAAATAAAATAATTATGCAAGCCAAAAAATTAAAAGGAACGAATGTGTACATAAATGAACATCTGCCCAAAAATAACGGAATGATTGCAAGGGAAGCAAGATAATTAAAAAAGCAAAACAAAATTGTTTCTACATGGATGAGAAATGGCAGAATATTAAAGTGCATGATGGCTCACAACCAAAAATAGTGAAAGACTTAAATGACTTGGAAAAGATTTAGAACAAAGGTGGAGATTAACTTTGATCCAGTAACATTTCAAAACAACATCTACATAACAAAGATTATGATGAACATATACACAGATTATGATAGAATCTGAGAAATCAGAATTTAAAATTTATGATATTGAAGATGAAACAGATAAAAATCTATTTCCAGCTTCAAATGAAATCAAATTCATAACTCCGAATCAGTTTAATGACATGAAAATAACAAATGATGGTCTTTCAATTATTAATTTCAATTGCAGAAGTTTGAATGCCAATATAACCAAGATAACAGATTATTTAAACAACTTCAATAAAACTTTTACAATAATTGCATTATCAGAAACATGGTTAACTGATAACATAAATAGTGCTCATATTGAGGGATACGAATTATTTTACATGAATAGAAGTAAGAAAAAAGGTGGTGGGGTTGCCTTATTTGTTAATAATGCCCTAAAATGCAGACTAAAAAGTGACATGTCCTTAGTGGTGGATAATTTAATGGAAATAATAACTATTGAAATTATAAATGAGATAGACAATCGCCTGGTTCAAATATAGAACATTTTACTGAAAAAATCTTGGCGTTACTAGCTAAAAATAATAACAAACCTTATCTTTCTGTGTGGTGACTTCAATATTGACCTGGGAAACAAGGCAAACTCGGATAACATTACTGAATTTATAAATTCAATGTATAGTTTTAATTTATTTCCATTGATATTAAACCCTACTAGGATAACAACGTATAGTTCTACAATAATTGACAATATTTTCACAAATTTATCAAAGGATAATTTAAATAGTGGTATTTTGTTAGCTGACATGAGTGATCATTTACCAATTTTCACAATTTACAATAAAGAAGCCTGTAAAACAAAACAAACTCATAAAAAAGCAGATAAAAAAAGACATTAAAAAAAGCTTTTGATAGATTAAAGGTTGATTTAATTAATCAAGAATGGAATGATGTATATGTAACAGATGTTAATAAATTATATGATGAGTTTATAAACATCTTGAATGGCCTGTATAAAAAAATTGTGTACTAAATACCAATATGAGGAAACGTACCATGGACCAACCATGGATGACGACAGGTTTAAGAAATGCTTGTAAAAAAATAATTACCTGTATTCCTGTTTTTTAAAATGCAGGACTCCAGAGATGGAATATAAATACAAAAAATAAGAATAAACTACTAGGAATTATAAAGAAACAAAAAAAGGATTACTATAGTGGACTCTTACATAAAACAAATGGAGATATGAAAGGTACTTGGAAAGTTCTAAATAGTGTTTGAATAAACAAAACACCAAATCCAGCTTGCCACAGTATTTTAAGAAAAACAATATTGATATAAATGATGCAGATTCTATTGCAAACTAATTTAATAACTATTTTGTGAACGTGGGACCAGACCTTGCCAACAATATTCCACAAGTTGACATAAATGTGAAATATCAAGTCGATGGTTGTGTTGAAACAATGTTTCTTCATGAAATTGATAAAGACGAAATATTGAAGGTGGTTGATAATTTTTCAGATAAGAGATCCAGGGACTGGATTGATATGGACATGGCGGTTGTTAAATCCATAATAACTCAAGTAATATAACCCTTTACTTACATATGAAATCTGTCCTTATCAGAGGGTATATTCCCTGATAACATGAAGATAGCAAAGGTTATCCCTATCTTTAAAAATTGTGACAAATGTGCTGTTGAAAATTATAGACCAATAGTTATTACCCCAATTCTCCAAATCTTTAGAAAAAAAATTGCAAATCGATTGGGAAAATTTCTTACCAAAAATCACATATTGAAACATTCTACATCCATGGCCCTAACTGAATTAACTGAAAAAAATTACCACAACCATTGACAAAAAACAACACTGTATAAGTTTGTTTGTTGATTTAAGAAAAGCTTTTGACACGATTGATCATACCATCCTTACTGATAAATTAACCAGATATGGTATTCGAGGACGAGCACTTGTACCCGGGGAACAGTGTACGGACCCTGGGTAGATGGGAGCGTGCCCAGGAGCAGAGCCCCATGGTGGGTAGTTATGCTCGGGACCCCCCTGGTTATTTGGTGAAGGTGAAGGCATTTTAAAAATCGGGGGGTGCAGTTCGTATTCCGGAGAAAATGGTAGTAAAACGCTGTACAGTGGGTTTCTAGTTATTTAAATAACAGAAAGCAGTATATGCATATAGGTGACGTACGATCAAATCTCTGTGAAATTACACGTGGAGTACCACAGGGCTCGATTCTTGGACCTATGCTATTTTTATTGTATGTCAACGACTTGGTAAAGGTGTCAGATCTCTTAAATTGTATTTTATTTGCAGATGATACAACTTTTATTTATTTTGGTAATCATTTAAAAACAGTCTGAGTTGTTATTCACAGAATTCGTCAAAATACAAGACTGGTTTAAATTAAATAAGCTATCTTTAAATCTTGAAAAAAACAAATTATATGTTATTTACCAAGAAAAATAATTTTTTGGATTTTTCGTTTAATATTGATGGTGTTGAAGTAAAAATAGTGAGTGAGGTGAAGTTCTTGGGTGCATTAATTGATGATAAACTATCCTGGAAACCGCATATTAACTCGGTCAAAACCAAGTTAGCTAGATCAAATGCAGTGTTGTACAAAGTCAAGGATTTATTTAATGCCAAAGCGTTGTATTTATTATACAATACATTACAAAATACACACGTCCTGGTGGCTCACTGGGTAGCGCATTGCACCGTTAGCTGCTCCTTATTTAGACCTCGTGGGTTCGATTCCCACAAGGTATGACTTTTTTTTTCTTAGATTATTTATTCATTCCAGATTAAAAAAACTTTATGCTTTATTTCTTGTTGTTTTGTAAATAGTTTTCTTGTGTTTTTTTAATCTGGAATGAAAAAAAAAAAAACGTTGACCCATGTGGGAATTGAACCCATAAGGTTCGAAACGGCGAGCCAATGCTCTTCTCACTGCGCCATCAGCATGCATGTCTGAAAAGGTCCAGATTTCTTTTAAACGAACCCCCCATCATGAAATTCTGGCTACGCCTCTGAAATAGGCATCTTTCAGATCCATTGTACATGCGTAGTCTCCTGGTCTCACAGACCGGAGAACTTGCCGCAGTGTAAGCATCCTGAACTTGAAAGTTTTAATTATTTTATTGAGAGTCCTGAGATCCAGAATCGGTCTCAAGGAACGGTCTTTTTTGGGCACTAGGAAGTACGTGATGTAGTGTCTGGAGAGCAGTTTGCGTCCTGAGACCAAACTAATCACTCCCTTTTTCAACATCATTGTAACTTCCTCCCTTAGCACGTGTGCGCGTGCAGGGTTGATCTTAGATTGCAACACCCCTGAGCAGAGGTGGGTAGGAACGCGTTACATTTACTCCGTTACATTTACTTAAGTAACTTTTTGAGAAAATTGTACTTGTGAGAGTAGTTTAAATGTGAAAGACTTATACTTTTACTTGAGTAAATTTTAGGGGAGGAAACCGCAACTTTTACTCCGTTACTATGGGCTTTCTGCCGATCGCTACCGTTACTTTTTGTTTAAAATATATAAAAACATTTGCGGCAAATTTATTGCGTTACTTATTGTCACCTGACATGTAACCAATCAAGTGAAGCCAACCAGTCACGTGACCACAACAAACTCTCCACGCAGCCGGCGCAGGCCAGTGACGTTGAGATTCTGGACTCGGTTGAAGAGAGAAACATACGGACGGTTCCTGAAAGAATGGCGACAGAAGCTGGCGAAGAGAAGTAAGAGCACCCCTGGCCTCACATACGAGCAATGTTCACCTTTCAGTCGTCTAAAAAGAACAGTTACATCATGCGCTGTCAGCTGTGTCTGCCAAAACTTGTAGATGTTTCAGCCTACATTCATTCAACCTTTATTTATACAGGCTAGCCTCGTTGAGTCACGGGGACTCATTTACAAGAGGGACCTGTCTCACTCACACCAAACAACCATCCACTCATACATGAACTCACGTCAAATTTGAGAAAACACGTTGCGGTAAGTTTGCCTTTATTTTTTTAATTTTTTTTGTGTAATGATGTCAGCTCTATTTCAACAGCCTGCATAACTTTAAAACTGTGTATGACGTGACTATTGAATGTTACGTGGTGTGTTACTAAAAACGTGTTCACACTCTTGTGTGAGCACACATGAGCAAAATGCTAATGTAGCTAAAAACAAATGGTTTGCTACATAATGGGACGGCTGGTGGAAGATGTAGCTACACATGCTGACAGTCCCCTCAGATTTTTAAAGTCACAAACCTCCAATAAGTGTCTTAGTGGAACACAATTTGTTAAGTGTCCTTGGGTGTCCTGAAAGGCGCTTTTAAATAAAATGATTATTATTATTACAGTTGATTCATACAGGCCTAGTAGGAAACAAACCAAAATGCATAAAACGTCACAGTATTATACTATTTGTCTAAAAAATGTTCAATACAGAAACAACTGGACTTAATTTGTAACAGAAGATGTTTCGCTCTTCATCCGAGGAGCTTTCTCAATTCAATTCAAAACCAGTTTTTATCAGTTACATCAAATAGCCAAAGCAAAATCTTACATTCCAAAATGGATCGGGTTTTAATTAAGCATCCAGACACTGGAACAATCTGTTCATTGATATTCAGCCAGAAGATAGCTATTCGCACATAAAAAGAAGACGATCAACCTAATTATTGTTGACATGCTGCTCACAGAGGGCTGAGTGATGCAATAACAGCATTGTATGTGTCTCTCTCTCGATCGATCAAGAGTATGTAAGAATAATAATAATAATAATAATAATAATAAACTTTATTTGTATAGCACCTTCCTACAATGCCTTGCATTGACCAAGGTGCTTAACAGGACAGAAAATATAAAAACCGGTACAATAAATCAGTGAAAATAAAAAATAAAAACAGCAGCAATAAATGGAGGCAATGGAAATAAAAATGCTACATACTAAAATACCAAAAGTAATAAAAGTTACACACTGAAAGCTTTTTTGAACAAGTGGGTCTTCAGTCTGGTTTTGAACAGAGTCAGATCAGAGGTGGCACGCAGCTCAAGGGGGAGGCTGTTCCAGGCTTTTGGGCCGGCAACAGAAAATGACCGGTCTCCCCATTGTTTGTACCTTGAGAATGTCAAGAGCCACTCAGCTCCTGTTGAATAGCAAGCAGCCATCAGTGGGCTGATGTCCTCTGTTTATCAAGTGAATAGCTAGTTTTCTGGAAGTCAGCTAACTGGTTAAACTACTTTTTTACTGAGTTTTTGCAGCTCCTCAGACGAAATGTTTCAACAAGAAGAATCTGTTCAGAAGACCTGACTTATCCTTGTTAGATTTGTTTGACCTGAATTATTGAGCAGCATCAGGACATTAACTGTTCATGATGCTCCTGATTTAAAAAGGCTTCTTCTTGTAACTTTTCAGGGGAAAAAAGTATATTTGAATTTGTTGTTATCCAGTTATGATTGCGGTTTTGGGCTTGAAAGTATCTTTTTCTCTCTCTCTCTCTAAAATAAACTAAAAACATTTTTGCCCTGGCAAACTGCTTTGGTTTCATATTTGAACATTACAGTACAAACTAAAATAAACAACAAGGGTTAATTGTATTTAAGTTACTTTATTTAGTAACGTATTATTAAGTCTCAAACATATACAGTATACTGTATATAACAAACAAAGCTTTTTGTTTTGTTTTTTGAATGTCCAGAGGACCAGCTTTTTTAAATCATTATTATTAACTCAATGCTTTGGCATGTCTTTGAAAATGTAATAGGTTTATCTGAAATGTTTGATGTGTGGATTATATATTCTTATTCTGTTTTATTTATTTATTTATTTATTTGTGAACAGAGGATCCACCGAACAGCTTGATGAAATACACTGAGTTGGTAGATTATAACAAGAAGCGAAAATCATCCTCTTCTGATGAGCCACCGATGAAGACTGTGAGAATCATCTGTGCACATGGGCTTCCTCCTGCCAACACTACACCAGTTGCAAGACAAGGAAGAAGCTTGTCTCATCTTGCAAAGTGTGTGCACCTCTCATCGATGCCCTGCTGGATGGGATCTTAAAATCTGGTAAATATAAAAACATCAGTGTGTGTGTGTGCACATAACAAAACATTACATACACATGCTGCATAAGTGTAGTAATTCTTTGCAAAAATGTTTTTAAAGGTCTCAACTACATCAAGGATGACTTGGACACTAACACTGATGATGACAACAGCACAAACAGCAGCCACTCTGATTAAGAAGACTTCTTTGGATCCATTAAGACCAGAAAATCAGGAGAGCTGGAGAGGTATCTTTCATGTCCATCTACTGGAGGTATGGATCTGTTACACTCTTTTCCTCAAATCAAGCGGTTGTCACTCAAAGTCAACACAAGTCTTCCAGCATCTGCAGCTTGTGAGAGACTCTTTATTCATGCAGGACTCCTTTTAACTGCTAAGAGATCACAGCTTCACTGCAAAAACCTTGAGAGCCAGCTACTCTTAAAGCTTAACAGTCACATTATTGAATAATGTTTCACTGAGTTTATGCTGTCAGTTGTTCTACTGATTAAGTTCAGGAATACACAGTCCTTTGCCTGATGTGTAGGACTGTGTTTCAGTTTATACTTAAACAGTTAGTTCTGTTTATAGGATGTCAAAATGTAAGAAAATGAGTTCCAACTGGTAGAAACAAAGTTTTGCAGAAAGTCGTTTATTAATACAGTATTTAGCTGAATTATTTTGGATACAGTTGCCTTTGTGTTTTTTATTTATTTTTATTTATAACAATGTAAAAGATAAGTGGTTTATTTCTAAATCCTTTTGCCTTTGTGTTTTTATTTATAACAATGTATATTCAGTCTCATTAAAAGTTATGTTTCCTTGTAAATCCATTTGCATGTTATAATTTAATGACACGAGATGGTACTCCGCAGTTACTCACTACTTGAGTAGGTTATAATCAAAGTACTTTTTTACTTTTACTCAAGTAAATTTTTGGATGCCTACTCACTACTTTTACTTGAGTAATATTTGGTTCAAGTAACAATACTTTTACTTGAGTAAAAATTTTGAATACTCTACCCACCTCTGCCCCTGAGAAATGGGGCGGTCTCTTTGAGAACTACAACTTGAGCCCATGACGTATTGTTGTCATGACTCAATCATTTGGTAGGCACGCCTCCCAAGCCTACGCATGCGCGCTGAGCCTGGATAGCATGTTGTGCTCCTCGTGTTTTAGGTCGGAGGGGGTGACCTTTGACCCCTCTCACATTTTTTCGAGCAGGCTGCTCGGCCCAACAGAAGATATCGCGAGATCAGGCCGTCTCCGACGGATCTCGCATATCTTGCTTTGGTTCATAGTTCGACCGTGAGGTCTGGGTTTTATAAAAATGGGACTCGAGTCAAGAACTAGGGCAGTCTGTGCATTGGTACTTTTATTTTTTTACATGTTTGAAACAGTGTCTGTTTTGTTTACATATACAATAGGCGAGTCATGTTTGGTACACGCACACATGTCACCAGCTCCTCGTGGTTTTCTACGAGCAGAGACTGGGATTAGAGAATTAGGTTCCCGTACCTCGTGGGTGGGCGAACCTGTAAATTTATCAGTTTGTCCTGGTTCATCAGGTCCGGAACTGGTTCCGTAGGAAGAGGCCAAAGCAGCACTCGGACGGTACTGTGAAACCTCGCAGTCCCCAGCGCGTCTCTTTCGTGGGAGACCACACATGTTTTCCATTGGTGGGGAGAACTTTTTCCTTGGCAAACCCTCGCGGAAGGCATCCGCTTGTTTGCGTGCTTGTTCCAGTCTTGTCTGGACATGTTCCAGGGCTCTCCCGAAGAGTCCTGTCGACTCGATCAGGTGCTTTAGGAAGGTGGACCTCTGGTTTTCCGGGAGGTCCGACAGTGTTAGCCAAAGATGGCGCTGGGCGACAACTATTTCTGCCATTGCTTTGCCCTAAGAAATAGCTACTGTCCCCATCATGCTGAGCACGAAGTCAGAGGCACGGCGGGCCTCCTCTATGGCCTCGGTTGTGGCTTGCTCATCCTTTGTTACCTGGATCTCTTGTACTTTTTCCACCAGGTAGGCCTGTACCATGCTTGAAGTATTCATTGCGTGAGCCGCGAGGCCCTGGGCCTTGTAGCACTTCTCGAGATGTTTCTCCGAAGCGCGACAGGCCTTGCTGGGCAGCGTTGGTTTCATCCACATGGCTGTGAGGGCCAGGTGAGCCGCCAGAGACTCCTCAATCGGGGGTGCACTGGCAAGATCCAGAGCCTCCATTCCCGCAACATCCAAGAGTCGGGACAATGGCAGCATGATAGGAGCCTTGGGTTCCGCCCAGGAGCGTTTGAGTTCCGTCAGAAAGTCTGGGAAAATTGGCATTTTCTGCGATGTTGTCAGTTACTTCGTGTAGAAGTAGTTTCCTGCCAGCCTCGTAGCCCGTTGGCGAGGCGTGGAGTCCAGCCACGTGACCTGCAGGGCGTCAGTAGCCATATGGCACAGGTCGAACAGGGCATGTACCAACAAGTCCGGTTCCGGAAGGTTCTGCGCCAGGTTCTGGGAGGAATTAACAATTTCTCCCTTGTCACTGTATTCGGCGTCTACGTCGGACACTTCTGGCGTCGAGTCTTCGACAGGAAGTGAGGAGTCCGACGCGTTGTCTTCCCCGACCCAGCCACTGCACTCCAGGTCCACGTTTTCAGGCTCCGGTTCTGAAGCCGGCAGGTTAGTGCGGCGTGCGACCTTCATCGCCGCGGTCTTCGCCATAGACTTGGCCAGCGTGTCCGCGTGGCATTTCCTCACTGTGACCGTCATTCGATGACAATGGGGGCAGGAGTCGGGGGATTCCAGCACCTTCCTCGCGTGTAGGATCCCTAGGCAGACAGGACAGGCCTCGTGGGTGTCCGTCGCCGAAAGGGAGTAGCCGCAACCGCTGGGACATGGGCGCGAGCGAGGACTCGTCGTCCTGGTTTTCTTCTTCCTTGTCCTCCGCTTTCCCTTCTCGGGAGCCATGTCCGGAGACGAGAAGAGTAGAAGTTGGTCCTAGTTTTCCTTTTGTTCGAAGCCGTCTTCTCCGTCGTCTTGCTATCGCTAGTAGACTGCTAGTAGATTAGCAGAAGGTTGTGACGCAGTTAGCGTCGTCGAGCGAAGCTGCGGGAGAGAAGAAAAACTTTGTGGTAAGTAGAAAAATGCTGGACTAGCTTTCGCCAGCCCAGTAGTACGCAGGAAAATTGTCTCTGTACGCTCAGTGTAGGGAGCAAGCTCACCTCAATCAAGCGACGCAACAACAGAGAGGTCCCGCGATGTTCAGGTGTTTCAGCGAGGTGAAGGGCAAAAAAGAGAAAGATGGAGGGGCGTCAGTCGCTTAAGTACTTGAAAGGCGGTACCTCTGATGCGGGGTGACGCCCCCTGCCGTAAAAGGCGTGATTGTATTCCTTCAGGTAATCGCGCAGGGGCGCAATTCCCATAGCAAGTATGTTGCACCGAGAGACCGAACTGAAAGGGAACAGCTTTGGAATAAGGCCCTCTCAGGCTTGGATTGAAATATCACTGACCTTTATCTTGCAACCATCCCTCCTGGGTCACAGTTATGAAATTAAGTGACATTAAAATGTAATTTGTGAGCAAAACCACAAAGTCCCTAGAGCAGTGGTCCCCAAACTTTTTCCTGTGAGGGCCACATAACTTTTCCCTTCTCTGGTGGGGGGCCGGAGTCAGTTTTTAACAGGAAAAAGTGTGACGATTGCAGGAGTGCCTAAATCAGGGGTGCCCAACCTTTTTTGAACCAAGAGCTACTTTTGAAGTCGGCAGTTTGCCGAGAGCTACTCGTCCAGTCTCAGTATCAAAAAACAAAATTTTTCATCTCCCTACTCCTCACTTCTTTAAAGTAAATAAAACAGAACGTAATGTGTTGCTAGTTTTATTTAATTAAAGTATTTTATCAAAGTAAAAGGACGCAATATTTGAAAAGCACACCATATTTTTTAAAGAAACGAATAAACAATGAACTGAACAATATAAAACTCCCTCATTTACACTAACTATTTACAAAAAGTGACTTACAAAGGTGCAGATTTACAAATCTCCAACAACTATTTCAAACCTCAATAAAACCTAAATATCAAAACTAGGCAGCTGCTCTGTATAAAATAAATGTGTCTCTACCTTAGTGGCACTTCTGACACTGAGAGGAGGAGGCCAGGGTCTCATAAGTTCTGCCAGTTAAGCTCTGCCAGTCAACACCTGCTGGAGGTGCCTCGCTCAAGGTACAAACAATGGGGAGACCGGTCATTTTCTGTTGCCGGCCCAAAAGCCTGGAACAGCCTCCCCCTTGAGCTGCGTGCCACCTCTGATCTGACTCTGTTCAAAACCAGACTGAAGACCCACTTGTTCAAAAAAGCTTTCAGTGTGTAACTTTTATTACTTTTGGTATTTTAATATGTAGCATTTTTTATTTCCATTGCCTTTTTATTTCCACTTGTTCAAAAAAGCTTTCAGTGTGTAACTTTTATTACTTTTGTTATTTTAGTTTAGTATGTAACAAAAAATACTCCTCCTCCCACTCTGTGTGAAAATAATACGTTTTTGTTTGCTTGTTTGCTAGTTTTCCATCCATGTTTACTGTGTACCGGCAGCTTTATGTGAAAGGGAGACAATTCAACTTACTCCTTCATTTTTAAAAACTGTGTTAGGATAGGCTAAGTACTTGGTGACCGTACAGTACTGTACATGTATTCATTTGTAAAAAAAAAAAAAAAATTTTTTTTTTTTTCTTTTTTTTCTGGGGGCCGGACCAAAGGTGGGGGCGGGCCGGATGCGGCCCGCGGGCCGTGGTTTGGGGAACACTGCCCTAGAGGGATATGACAGCAATTTTATTTTGAAAATAAAAGTCACTAAAATGCAGTTTTTACTTAAAAATGTTTGAAAATAACATTTATAAAAAATAAATGTATCCACTTGAGCTGTAAAAGGAGGTAGACTGGGAGTGATGTCATAGTAGGAGGAGATTGTCAGGGGCAGGCGTTTCTGTGATGTTCTGTTAAATAAAAAATACAAAAGGAATATATAGCCTGAATAATACATGTTTTTGATGCATCAGTAATGTCATGAGGTTGAAATGTGGTTAAATTCATCACATATAATTAATTTATAGGGTAGGAACTGTTCCATGAAAACAGAACCATGAGAAGGGGGACCAGTGACTTTAACCAATACCCCTTTGGAATGGACCAACCAACCACAGAAGAGGCGGCGGCAGAAAGAAGAGGAAGAGGCGGCAGAAAGAAGAAAAGCTCTTTTCAGAGCTACTTCCTACATCTCCCTCCACTTCAGGTGGCGGCAGAAAGACAAAAAGCTCTTTTCAGAGCTACTTCATACACCTCTCTCCACTTCAGGCAGAGCAGAGGTGGCGGCAAAGGCAGAGCAGAGGCAGCGGCGGAGAGGCAGGAGCAGAGGCGGAGCAGAGGCAGAGTAGAGGCGGAGCAGAATACCATGAACCACCAGCAGTTTCAAAACAGAAGTTTCAACCATTACAATGGCTGAAAAGTAAGTATTGGTTAATCAATTTTCTATCTTGATTCAAGCCTGGTACCCACTGCCCCAGTGTCGGGCGGCTGAAGCGGCCGGTTTACATTCAAAGTCTATGAGGAGACGCGACGAACCGGGAAGCGGCGCGATTCGAGTGATCGAAGCAGCGCGGCGGCAGCCTGCAGTTCCTTTTCCACGCACGCGCACGTCCAAATCAACCTAGGCGTCGAACTGCCAACGCCATAAAATTCGATCTCTGGTTGCTCGACGCGTCCAGCAAACAGTCGGGAGAGCCTCTGCTATCTGATTACACAACCACAACGGGACTTTTTTTGGACTTTTTAAACTTACCGGATCGAGCCTCCATGAATTGGAACCAAACTCCGGTAAGAAACGTGGCATTTTTACAGTTGCTGCTGTTCTCTCCAGTGTACGATCACCCCAAACATAAAAAAAACGTTTTTATCTCAACAAAGACTGTCGGGCTGCAGTTCGGCTCGTAGAAAACCCACTCCAGATCACATGCTCACCCGGAAAACGAGCTAGACCCCCTCCCCTCTGCCACCCCCTAGTGCACGTCATCAGACGGTCTCAGTGGCTTTGTGAGAACGTGACCAGCGGCCAAAAGGGGGCGGCAGGCACGTTTCGAGAAAGGCAGTGGGTACCAGGCATCAGTTTTGTTTCTGTTAAACTGCTTCATTTTATATATGTACTGTTTGACTCTGTAACACTTTATAATAATTACATCTTATTTAACCTTCATTAATCCTTAAGAGAACACCTCAGAATGATCTTGCTTTAAACTGTCTGCTCTATGCAGAATAACTGTCTAAAGTTGACTGAACAATCCGTTCATATTTGTTTGAAGTGTTTTTGGAACGAAGGAAAAGTTCTAGACATAACTTGCTTTCTGTCTCCCGTCCTTTCTAAAAACAATGAATCTGTTCTCAAAACAAATTACATGGCTTGTTCACATGCACCTGCATCTTCTGACGCATGTTTCTCTATTTACTGTCTACCCTATCTGTCACTCAAACTCACTGACTTGCAAAGTCACACCCTCTCTAGTGGTAAGACAACCAATCAGCAGGA
>JBBPBX010002741.1:74560-87988 GCA_038048925.1 Garcialebias charrua | reverse complement strand
TTAAATTGCATGAAAGTGAAATCATGTCAGTCAAGTGTAATGGTGTTAATTTAGTTGATTTATTCTAAATAAATGGTAGTGTCTTTGGCATACCAAACTAAGTTAACGTTTCCATTGTCACTCTATGGCTTCTGTTTTACTTATCCATCATAAAGATCACAGAAATATTGGGTAAACAGAAAAAGAAAGGAATCCGTGAAATTACTATTCAATCTGAATAAGTAAATTAAGATATATAAAGTGTGTCAGTTTAATATTGACCCCTTGATATATCCATTACATCTGGGTGACACCGTACGTGTTTAAAGACACAAGGTGGTTACCCTCATGTTTACTTCATCTGGTGGCCCAAGTACGAGTTTTCTGAACGTTTATTCATACATCTGTGATCCATCATGAACTTGAAACGTTATGTTGGCATGATTATTCCAATTTTTGGACTCTGAAGGTGATAATTTTTGGCTGAAGTGTTCAAGACAGGCAGATTCTGCATGTTTTTATCATTTGAAGCTGAGAGATTGTTATTGTTCAACTCTTTAACACGTTGTTGGAGCTTTTAGGTGAGGTTTTGTCAGCCCGTGGTCTGTGGGGGGGTTCTGGTTCTGTTCGGTCCAGTTCACGCACAGACTCCTGTACAAAGCTTTGTTGACCGCCGTGTCAAAGTGCCTGAAAAGCTATTATTAACATCAACAAGATTGCTGTGCTGGTATTTTTACATGTTAGAGCAGGTCAAAAAAGCATATTACTGTTAGAACGTGTCGGATAGTGGTTCGTGAAACCCGAATTCTGCTCCTTTAAAGTGGACGGAACCGACCTGAACGCGGCTCCGAGAGAGTCCGTGTCGTGTTACAGTTGACGTGCTGGTTACTGAGCATAGCTAAGTTGTGCCTGTTTTAAATGTGATTGCCACGTTTCAGAATTTTGGAAAGTTAATTTGAAGCGTTTGAGTTGTGAAAGAGTCTATAAAGTTGTGTTGAGTGGTGTCAAGCTAGCGTTAGAGGCTACGTGTCTTTACATGTTGTTTATGAGCTGTGATTGGATAAAACGAGAGCTGTGAGCTGTCAATCACCCTCGTAGCGAGCGCTGATTCGCTGAAGTGGGGACGCACGCCGTTGCGACCAGCCCACTTTGTCGTCATTTCCGGCACTGCATTGGTCGAAGGTATGAAAACTACATTAACCATGAATGTTTGGGAATAGAACTACAAGCGCTGTGATTGATTGGTTGACGTCACGTATCTGTGTAGCGAGCTCCGCCTCGCTCAAGTACGGAAGCTGGTGACGCGTTGCGTCGACCCGCCCATTTTTTGTCGTCATTTCCAGGTGCTGCACTTTGAGTGACAGTTCACACTCACAGGACAAATGGAGATTTCACTAAAAGTTTAAAAACTCATTTGAAGCCATCTAAACTGTCTAACAACATAAATTTGTCGCTGACAAGAACGCGGTTCGAGCGCTTATCACGGACACACTAGAAACTAACTCTAAAAGGTTGTTTTTATTTTAAATACTGAATAGAAAAATCAGTCGGCTCGTGATAACATTAAGACTTGAAGCTGCCCCCTGTTGGTTAAAAGACGTTAACAGATGAGTTTTCTCAAAACATCATAAAAAGTCAGCATTTTTATGGTGAAATACCAGCTTTGAAATTGTTCTGTTCACAAACAAAAACTCCTGTTTATTTTAAATAAAAAAAATTAGAATAACGGAGGTACAGACAAACATTTTTGCTTATTTTAAATACTGAAGAGATTTTAAATAACATGAAAGAAGTGTCTTCTATTTGATTTTCACATTAAATCAAAGAACAAAATGATGGAGAACAGAGCATTTCCACATTAAGCTCTTCACATCTCTGCATTTTACACAGAATTGCTGTACACTGTACACTTTTAGTTAAAAATTGCATTTTTTACATTTTTCTGTGTACAACTAATGACTCCAGTTTATTTTAAATAAAAAGTTTAAAATAACAAACAAAAGTACATTTTTCACTCCAGATAACTGCAGCAACTCAAACAGTTTTACTGAATCTGAAATACATTCTCTTGGAGCAAAATAAAACAGGATCTGCTAACATTTTAGTGTGAACATTGCATTTATTTGAAATCTTTAAAAAGGCGTTTGAGTGAAAGACAGAAAAATTAAGCGTGGTTTAATGGTAATTGTTTTAAAAGATAAGTCTATTAAGTTGATACGGCCACAAAGGCTTTAACTTACAACATTTTTCATTGAAGGTAAAACCTAAAATAAATAAAAAGGTACTAAATGTATGAAAGACTTGTTTATAGATTACAAGAATAAAACCAGAAAGCTGTTTTAGTTAAATAACTCACCGCTAAGAAAACATTTATTTGCATACACTATAATAAATACCATCTTATTGATTCAAACAAAATCAAAGCAAAGGTGGCAGAACAGATTTGAACATGTCACAGGACTACAAATTGATAAAAATCACTGATTTTTATTTAGAGTAACACTTTTACTGATGGTGTAGTGGTTAAGGCTTTTGACTTGGGACCCGAAGGACGCGGGTTCGCGCCCCAGCCACTACACACCTTGGGGTGTCTATGAGTGCACATCTAATTCTCCAGCTCCCCGAGCGCTGACTACGGCTGCTCGTTGCACCACCTGGTGGTGGTTGGGTTAAAGGCAGAAGACCAATTTCGTCTGTCAAGTATGGGAAACATACACAGATGACAAATGTGACAAATTATTATTATTAATTATAAACACTCCAGTTTATTTTAAATACAAAAATTGTTTAAAATAACGAACAGAAAGTCATTTTTCACTCCTGATAACTGTCAAATGCAGTAAAAAATCAGTTCACTGAGACTGCAAGACATCTTTTTTAAGGCATGCTCAAGCAGCATCCTGTCACATTTTAGTGAAAACATTGCATTTAAGTCAGCCGTCTTTTATAAGCGTTTGAGTGAAAAGATAGAAATCAGGCTTTGGTTAGTTAGTAACTGTTGTTTGAACATAAGTTCTATTTAAAGTTAACACTGCATTTAGAGTGCATTTAACTTTTCCTAATTTCATTGAGGGTAAAAACCTGCAGAAAAAGGTACTACTTATTACACAGTGAAACGCGTAAACCACAGCTGATTAGTTTAGTTAACTCAGTGCATTAAAAGTTAACATTTATTTGCAAGCACTAACATGAGAACAATCTTATTTGATTTTTTTTCACAAAAAAATCAATACAGTGATGGACGTTAAACAGGGTGAAACAAGTGAGAGGGTCCGCTTCATCAGGGCCCCAAAATGGCTTAGGACGAGCCAAGGTGGTGACTGCTCAGTTGACAGGTACATGTGGCAAGAAGCAGGTGAACATCCTTTGATGTTTTACGACAGGCTTCTCAAAGCTCATTTTGGTGACAAATATACACCAGGCATGGAAGAAGATGAGGACTTTAAGTGGTCTTTCTTCTTACATCTCGTCTTTGAGATAAGATTTCAGCTGCTCACCATGGTTAATCCAAAAAAGCAAACCATGGAAGAAATAAAACAGTGTGCTATGAATGTCTTTGAAGCTAACATGCAAATCAAAACACCCTTACAGGTGTCCCCAGGTGAAGCGGTCAAATCCCACTCGCTGGAGCTGGATTCCAGTCCTAAAAAAGGCGAGAATAAACAAGATTTTCAAACTAATAATCAACTAAAGGTGGGTGTTAGCTCTACAGGACGCCCAAAACCAGGGTGGGCCCGGAAGGGACCCCTGAGACGTGGACCTGCACCTCGGATGAAACATTCCGAGACATGCAAAAGGTCGCAAACGTTCCAGAAAAAAGGCATCAAACCTCCAAGCTCTGATGAGGTGGTGGATGTAAGTTGGTTGTTTGAAAACTTGAATGAGACAGAGGATGACCAAACTGGTACAATGCGTGACATTGTCTTTGATAACTCAGAGCACACAGATGCTGACAGCCAACAAGATGCTGACAGTAAACAAGAGTACACAGATAGAGTCACACGTGAACAGAAACGTGTGCCAAGACCTGTGAGGTTTCTGTGTAACCTTATACAAAGGGGGGTAGCTAAGAAAGCTTACCTGCCTATCACACTGGAAGGTGTCCTTGAGCGTGAAGCCCTCCTGGACGGCAGTGCTGATATAACCATTATGTCGGCCAAACTGTTTGAGGAGCTGAGGACCGCCGCTAACGGTGTTGACAGGCAAATACCCTTCGAGAAATGTGCTATTGAACTGCAGGGCCTCGCAGGGACGAGAACAACCCTGACAGCTATAGCTATGGTTCACATGCAGATTGGCGAAATGACTATGCCACGTTTGTGTCTAAACTTGACTCATTCCCATTTTTGGTTGGCCAAGATTTTATAAACCGTTTCGACGCAATTATAGATTATGGTCAACAGACAATGTGGGCAACAGTGAGTAAACCCCTGCCAATAAAAGTGCCTCCTAGTTGTGATACAGACTGCCTAACCGCAGGTACCGCAGAGGACACAAGGGACTCCTCATCCGAGGACGAGAGCCCGGTAAGTGAACCTTCAACTACAGGTGAGACAGAAGAGACCCAACAGTTGGACCAAACTCTGGCCCAACAAGAGAACCTCCTCTGCGAGCTGACACATTCAGCACTCACTGAACACTACCTACCACAGGTAGAAGAAGGTGTTGAGATCCAAGGATCCCACACCGAAGACGCTATGCTGTCCTCTGGGACAGGTAATTCGGCAATCAGCCAAGCTTTCAATGAAACCTTGGTTCAAAAGCATTTGAGTCCAGAAAATGACAGTCAACCAGACGCTGACAGTCACTTGGACATCATTGTTACAGATGGTGAGAGCCCCTCTTCAGACAAAGGGGGGGCGAATTCACATAACGACAGTGACCCATCGCAGGCTGACAAATCAGATACACCTGCGACTGCACTGACGTTTGAGACACACCTAAATTACACAGAAAGAGGTAAACGTAAGAAGATACGTTGGCCGAAACCTATAAGGTTCCTGTGTACTGTCTACTATTGGCTGCGGAAACAGATTAAACTAAACAATGGCATCCTAACTTGTGCCCATGGACGGACGTCCTCACCTGTGTTCGTGGTCCCCCATAACCACAGGGGGGTGATGTTAGGTCATGCCCATGTCCAAGACAAAGATTTAAATGACTCCACAAAAGACAACGATCTCGCAAACTCACAGACTTCATGGGATAATAAGGTCGCCCAAACACAAGTTAGTAAATAAACTAATCAGGTTTAAACTACCGTATTTTCCACCCTATAAGTCGCATTGTCCAATTTGAACTTAGAAACGCTAAGCCTAAAACCCACAACAAAAAACTAACCTTAACAACCGTTTAAATCCACGAGATTTAATTTGACCTCGGTCATAAAGTTGAGACCTGTTTTTCTTGTGTGTTGCACTTTGGAATCTGACGACAAGAGTGTGTCGAAGCAGTGAAACGTTGTTTCCTTGTTGTTTAGTCATTACTGTTGTCATTAGTTGAGATATTGTTTTGGTTCTGAACACTCCCAGCCAAAAAGGTTTTGTATTAACATTGGTTAATGAATGATATGGATTTAACTATGCCAACATACAGTTCGTTTTGTTAAATCTCAATCGTTGAAGAGTCAATGTAGTTTAAAGCTACTCAAGGTACCATAAACTACACTGGTCTCACAATTTCTAAATTGAACCGATTCGATCGTTTCTATTCTAGATTATCTATTCATTTTGATGAGTCTCGCCATAGACTTCAAAATTTATTAGGAATACCAAATCCTACGTCGTTCGTCTAAAAGACAACAGACATTTAGACCAAACTATATTTCATTTTTCTATTTTAGTTTAACCTAAACTAAGTAATGAATGGAGGAATAGTTTGGAATTAGAGGCCTTCGTTACAGAAGCCCTCCAAAATTTTATAGGTATAGATCCCTATTTCTAATTTTACAGAATTGATCCACCCCTTAATTGGTAATTGTAGCTGATCTAAATCATGATAGCTTACACACCAGGTGCATATAGGTAGGGCCTAATGTAAAATCCCAATCATAAGCCCACCTAAAAACCACATAATTGCATGACACATAGAACCAGAGTGGCACTGACTGGAAGCCAACCAGCCAACAACCTTCGATGTGGGGACCTGCAGCTCCAACGCTTGGTCTTCAACCTTCATCCAAGGGTCGCCTCCTCTGCGTCAATCGAGGGATCCCCTCTACATGCTGATTATAAAAACAATTGTTGCTGATGAAATCACCAACTCTAATCGATATGGAATTACCGCTGTGGATTATAAGACTTTGTTTTCCAAAGGATTAAAAGCTTACCGCAATGGGATTACCTACGAACAGTATGGAATTTCCAAAAACTTTATGGGATTATAATTTTTGATTTTTCTTCTTCCACTTGCTGGATTACTTCAAGATCAGAGACAGTTCAAGGTATCCTTTCGTGTTGGACCTCATCCCCAAGGACTGGCGATGACTTCCAAAAGGGGGGAGATGTATGCATACCGTATATGTATGTATATGTATGCATATATCAATATGCATACCGTGAGAACCGATCAACAGAGGACGCAATCTCCTCCGTGGTCCACACTGCTCTCACCCACCTGGATCAGAAGGACTCATACGTGCGTCTGCTCTTTGTGGACTTCACATCTGCCTTCAACACCATGATCCCCCAAACTCTGATAGACAAACTATCTACACTTGGACTAAGCCCCTCTATTTGTAACTGGGTCTTAGACTTCTTAACAAACAGACCACAGTCCGTGAAGATCCACAACTTCTCCTCCTCCACCATCACCCTCAGCACTGGCTCTCCTCAGGGATGTGTGCTGAGCCCTCTTCTGTTCACTCTGCTCACATATGATTGTACAGCCACACATCCAGGCTGTCATATTGTTAAGTTTGCAGATGATACAGCTGTGGTGGGATGCATCACAGATAATGATGAATCCAGCTACAGACAGGAGGTGGAACATCTGGAGAGCTGGTGCAAAGAGAACAACCTTCACATGAATGTGAAGAAGACGAAGGAGATGATTGTGGACTTCAGAAGGAACAAACACACCCACACCCCACTGTATATAGGTGGATCTGCGGTGGAGGTGGTCTCCAGCTACAAATACCTGGGTGTACACATGAATGATAACCTCAGCTGGAGCAATAACACCACCAGCCTGATCAAGAAAGGTCATCAGAGACTCTACTTCCTCAGACGGCTGAGACGAGCCGGTCTGAGAGGCCCAGTCCTCGCCTCGTTCTACAGGTGTGCAGTGGAGAGCGTCCTGTGCTCCAGCATCAATGTGTGGCATGGAGGCTGCACAGTTGCAGAGAGAAAAGCTCTGCAGAGAGTGGTGAAGGCTGCACAGAAGTCTGTGGGAGTCAGTCTCCCCACCATCACAGACATTTACACCTCCAGATGCAGAAAAAGAGCCACCTGCATCATGAAAGACCTCACTCACCCAGCACACTCACTCTTTGCACCACTCCCCTCGGGACGGAGGTTGAGGAGCATCAAATGTAGAACCACTAGACTGAGGAACAGCTTCTACCCTGAGGCTGTCAGACTCATGAATAAATAAATAATAAGAATAAACACTGCAAAATGTCACATCATACTGATACTGATCTGTTTCTTGTTGCTGCGTTCATCTGTGACCATCTGCTCATGTTCGTGCTGCTGTTTATAATGATGTTTTTCTACTACATTAGGGCTTAGTGTATTACTAGCTGATGTGATGTCTCTCTTAGTTAATCCTAGATGTTATTATTGTATTTCTCTTGCATTTGTTGTTGGATGTAACTGGGACCCTGTGTACATAATCTCGTTTTCAACACATGTACTACATGCGGTGCAAATGACAATAAATTCTCTCTGACTCTGACTCTGACTCTGATGTAGTGGGCATGACCGTGCCCGCTCTGATACACCTTTGTATTTTTGAACTGTTCCAGAGATGACCTTTACTGACCTCTCAGTAAAACAGACATTTACTACAAATTATTCCATTAGTCGTAATCTGAGAACATAGTCACCAAAAGAGACTATTGGCTTCTTTAATTTTATTCTAATGTAATCAAAAGAATAACTTTTTGTCATTTTCATGATATGTGTTATATGCTGTGTTATTCTTTAAATGTGGAGCACTACTGTGTTACTTGACCATATATTGGTGTCAGAGTTGAATTTTATGTCAAATTGTGCTTTTCAGATTTGTTTTAGAAGTGTTAAGACGCTAATCCAAGTATTTTACCTCTTGGAGTCTATGCGTCTGTCTTTTTCCTAAACATTTCTCTCTGCTTCTGGCTGTAACCTTGAAGTCTGATAACAGCAAGTGAACTCCTCGACTGGTTCTGTTGGACCAATCGGAAAGTGACAACTCCTCTCATCTCAGATCTTATACTAAGGGTCTAAGTTTTTCCTGAAACCTAGGAGTTCCTGAGAGGAAGAGGTGATGTGAACTTTCTCTTCAAGCTGTAGGACGTTTCACTGCACTAAAACCATAGATATACGGAAGGATCTGATGTCGTATATCTCTGTATCCTTCACATATACTTATACTTATATTTCTGGATATTCCCGGAAATGGACCGCAATGATCCTTAAAAGATCCCAAAATCCGGATACTTATCTTTGGCAGACCCTTGACGAATAACAGCCACATTTATTTTGGATCTGCCGAAGATAAGTATCCAGATTTTGGGATTTTTTTAAGGATCATTGCGGGCCATTTCCGGGAATATCCGAACACAGATCCTTCCGTATATCTATGGTTTTAGTGCAGTGTATTTGGTCAAGAGCTAAGGACCTTCATTCTTCAATGCAGGCTGATAACATGCTTGTTATCAGTCCACTTCGAGCCGAGCGTACAAGCTCAGAACTTTGAATTAAATTCCTTTCTGGAATAAGTTATCTTGAGCCAAAAAACCACGACTGCTGCCGACTAAAGCAAATATCACCGACACTGACAAGGTAAACACGTGTGGAGTCCAGCTTGGACTTGCGGGACCGACGACTCGTCAGTCCAAGGCTGATCACAGCTCTTTACCAGAACCAAGGCGGACGCCTTAAGGTAAAGGAGCAGCTGTTTGCTTACTGGAGGTGTGATGATATCTTAGCTGGACGCGTATGGAAGAGTGTCATCTGGTTTTCTAAATGCAAGATAAACTTCCCTCTTAAATCTCTCCAACCTCTTTTATTCCTCCTATTTCTTTTCCTCTCAATTTAAGCTGGAAACTATATTTAAGCTAAAGAGCCACAGACTAAGTATAATGACATCCTGTATTTATGTCTGTTGTTACAATTTAAATGTGCTGACGTATTAAATTGCAAGAAAGTGAAATCATGTCAATCAAGTGTAATGGTGTTAATTTAGTTGATTTATTCTAAATAAATGGTAGTGTCTTTGGCATACCAAACTAAGTTAACGTTTCCATTGTCACTCTATGGCTTCTGTTTTACTTATCCATCATAAAGATCACAGAAATATTGGGTAAACGGAAAAAGAAAAGAATCCGTGAAATTACTATTCAATCTGAATAAGTAAATTAAGATATATAAAGTGTGTCAGTTTAATATTGACCCCTTGATTTATCCATTACATCTGGGTGACACCGTACGTGTTTAAAGACACAATATGGTGGTTACCCTCATGTTTACTTCAATATCACGCTATCAACAATATTATGCGTATATACACATAATGTATATGTGTATATACACATATATATTATGTGTATATACACATAATATATATGTGTATATACACATTATATATATGTGTATATACACATAATATATATGTGTATACGGTATACACATTTATGTGTAGATACACATATATTATGTGTATATTACACATAATATATATGTGCATATACATATTATGTGTATATACACATAATATATATGTGTATATACACATATGTATGTGCATATATGCAATCCCTTCGGATTGCACGCTCAATGGAAACTTGCAGACGTGCAATTTTCTGTGTCTGGAGGATCATCCGTTGAAAATTAAAAGAATCCGGAAAAAGAAAATATGGAAAAAAAATAAAAAAATCCGTGGAAACTTAAAAGACCATTACACCAGCATGCTTAGGGACACAACAGTGTTCGTAATAATGATTAAATTGCTTCTGAAACATGAGTTTATCTTTCCTAGCTGTCATAGTTCCTCAAAGCGGAAGCTAGCGATCCGCATACCGCTCAGGCGGATGTGACGTCAGCGCCATACATGCAAAGATCCTATTAAAATACTACATTATTCTAAATGGTCTTTGTCAATTTGTCCTGCTAACAAATGCAGATGGGAAAAAGGGGGCTGCAAATGATGTAACACTTCAACTTGGTGTCAAATTTATTCATGACATTTACTCTCGCTAACACAATAACAACACTCGAATAGTGCACATTTGTAAATTTTCACAAATCTAAAAAACCTGTTCACAAGCAACAAGTGAAAAGCGCATAAGTAGTAGTGCATTAATAGATATACTTAGTTTCTTAAATTAAAATTAACTTAAAACAGAAGCCTTTTATATCAGTGAGTTTTTTATTTATTTATGGAATGGCCAATGTCCGATATTTACCGTTATCGCTAATATCGGCCAATACCGATACCATGCTGATAATATCGTGCATCCTTGATTTTAATGTTTTCAGAGATACCTCAAGTTTGAATGAAAAAAGCAGAAAATTGATACTGCATGTGTACCAATAAAACCAGTTTTCTTTGTGCGTGTCAGACCTGTAGTGAGAATCCACAGTCTTTGGGGACTAGACCGGTTCCAAAGCCCATATAGGTGCTGTTCA
The DNA here is from genome assembly GCA_038048925.1 of Garcialebias charrua. Classification (NCBI taxonomy): domain Eukaryota; kingdom Metazoa; phylum Chordata; class Actinopteri; order Cyprinodontiformes; family Rivulidae; genus Garcialebias; species Garcialebias charrua. The sequence goes on along the minus strand of JBBPBX010002741.1, from coordinate 77,180 downwards.
CAAATGAACAAGCGTTGCCCTGGCTGTCAATCACACAGAAATAGACTGTGTCACTTCCTGTTGTCAAGCCAGGCTGAACACACTTCATGGCCCTGCAGATGCACACATACAAAGGGTTTGGATTTAAAACATAGAAAATTTATGTTTTGTGCAAATAAAACAAATTAAATATGATCCAAGCTTTTGCAGCAGGTGCTGCCAGAAATATTTAAGTAAGAAAGAGGCGGCTTCTGGTCACAACACATTTCCAGGCAGGCATTTATTTAATTTACAATAATAAGTTTATTACAGTGCAGTAAATTTGATCAGTAATTTCCTGTTTTCTACTTTTCTCTCACTTGACTTGTTCAATATGAGCATGTAAACATAACAGCTGTCAAGGCTTTGATGACAATGGCTATGAGAAGTGAGACATCAACAAATTATTAAGAAGGCTAGATTTATTGATGCATTTCTTTGATTCACATTGTTATTAAATACATTTCAATTCAGCAATAGTCATTTTTTACTTTGTTAAAAAGAACAGAAATGCCAGAGAGATTTAACAATTCAGAATACGTTTCAGTTTGTGTTAATGTATTAATAAGCATGGTAATGGATTTGAATGTCTACGACTTATTCGTCTTGTACCTGGCTGATAAAGACTTAAAGTTCAAAGTACACACTGCTGGCACATTGTTGCCAACGTAGACAAGCACACCCAGTATATGCGAGAGACAAAACTGAAAAAAGATGAGCGTTAGGGTAAGGGGAAGCAAAAGTCTACAGCCCTATCTAAAGTCAACAGAGAACAACTGGTACACAGTGGTACCGGCAATCACACACACACACCTGTTCATGCTGATGCGCTGCGCTTGTTGGTGGCTGTAGCTTTTATCCAGTAAGTTGTCCAAAGGGATGGTTGCATGAGCTGGGTCACTCAGGTAACGAAAAGCATCTGTTTGTGCCAAACGCACAGCCTCCGCAAATACATGGATATAATCAGAACTGTTATGGCCCCCAGCTACAAAAGATGTGAAGAAATAAAATAAGCTAAGATATTTCAACAAAAAAAATCCACTTTTACTAAAGTTATTTTTTATTTTTCCTTTGAAAATAAAGTCAAAAGGGGGGGGGGATTTCTGTGGAAATGTACAGAATAAACAATGTACAAAGATCACCTCTAATATTAAAAACATCTGCATAATACCATGAATATCCCTCTGGTGTGCTGTGGTGTCTACTGGTTTGTTTACTCTGTGGGGTTCAGGGTGAGGCCTCTGTGGATCTGCCTCATACACTGAAGAGTCAAAGGCTCCAGCTCTTGTTCTTGTTTCTCATGTCAGTCTTGGACAGACTTTGGTCCATAGGGTTGTCCACACGTCAGACAACTGCTCTACTGTCCTCAGGCAAGGCAAAGAACCCCACTTTGTTTCTAATGTGCAAATATCGCAGTGAATATATTTCATAGAATAAAATGTTTTGCTACTTTAGAATAAAAAGAGCAAATATCTAATATCTAATCTGGTGATTCCATTCTGGTATTAAAGGTCAAATTTTTAGAGTTGCTCTATTTTCTTTCCATAAGAAAGCTACTATAATTAGAGGACAAAAAGTACACAAATACTTGTTCGTCTAGCAACAATGTCACAATGTTCTTGAGATAATTCGTTCTGCTGTCCATTTTAAAAGCTATATATCTATTATTAGTCTTATCTCAACAGAGTCAGTGTGATTTACCTTTGAGCTGAGGAAAGTTTTCCAGGATGTTGAGGAGGAGCAGGGCAACCAGTCCCTGACTGTTGGGAGGAAGCTCCCACAGACGCACACCCTGAAACCACAACAAAGTCAGTCAATCTGCTCAGCACGTACAGCAAAACAAAGATATAATAAGCATCTCTGACTGCTGACCTTATATGTAGTGCTTATAGGGGTGATGACCTCACTATCATGGCTGCTGAGGTCCTCCAGAGTAATGACGCCTCCATTCTCATTAACGACATCGACGATGGCTTGGGCCACTCTGCCCTGGTAGAAAGCTGGTTTGCCATGCTCACCAAGCTCCTGTTGATGGGTTCATTTATGTTACACAGCTGGCAGAGGCAATGATCAATTGTTTAACTTCTAAACCTATGAAAACTTTGTCTGTATTGTATTTGTCTTATTTTATCAATATTTGAAACATATGATAAGGATGATGTAATGCGGCAGAACTCCATTGGCCACTTCTTTGTGCAAACTTTCTTTAATCAGATTAATCAAAGGGTGTGTGAGTAAGTGCATGAGTGTGAATAAGGAAATGACACACTGTTACCGCTGTGAAATGGCCCCAAACATCATCGTGGCTGAGCTCATGCCATTGTTTTGAATATTTCAGAAGGATGACTTGTGTGCGTTGTGTATGTGCAAAGCTGTTCTTGGAATTCTTGGCTGTTTTCCTGGTTTAGTGAATTATGACCTAATTATCTTGTAACTCCTAAGAATTATTCAATGCATATTTTGGAGGTGACACACAAGTGGACAAAAACACGTGCACTCAAAGTGACTTCAGTCATAGTTTTGTGTAAAGGATACTGCAGGGGCAGTGTTACAAATATTACATTACCCTAAAATACAAATGTAAGTTCACAATCATAGTTAC
>JBBPBX010002741.1:63403-74038 GCA_038048925.1 Garcialebias charrua | reverse complement strand
CCATAGACAAGGATATCTCCGGTAGATTTTTGACCGGACCAATCAGAGAACAGAAGGCGGAGTTTTGAACGACGTCGACTGACGTCGTCAGTCAAAATGGCTGCCGCCACGAAGGAATTTTCATGAAAACAAGGTAAAAAACTATTATTTCTTTGCTGAGAAAAATATATTTCTTAGCTGACGTTATATCAGAAGTGTTCCTGAGCTTAACAGTTCCTAAATCAATTCACAAAATGGTCAAATCTGCTGGATTTAAATAGTTTCGGTTTGACATTTTCCAAACAGCCTCGGGTGCGCTACGAAAATAAATGATAAAAAATCGAAATTTATCTCAAATGTTTCATCTAGGCCAACAGTCAGTAAATTAGAGCCATATAATTACACACTGGTAGCAGAAAAAATATCCACCGAGTGGTTTCTGAGCTATTTATCTGAATAGCCTGGACCTCGCCAGGCTAAACTAACAAAACTCCGCCTTCTGTTCTCTGATTGGTCCATTCAAAAATCTAACGGAGAAATCGTTGTCTATGGGAGAGATGCCAGACCCTAGTACGAAGCGAAGTGAAGTACAAGGGTCTGGTTTCAACCAGGCTACTGCAGGGGCAGTGTTACAAATATTACATTACCCTAAAATACAAATGTAAGTTCACAATCATAGTTACGTTATATATTCAACAGAAATGTGGATTCAAGAAAGAGTTAAACAATTTCGTTATTAGTATAAAGATATTGTATAATGTTAGAATGACATGATTTAAAAGGTTTTTTATAGAATATTTTAAGGATTGCTGCAACAATGTAACAACGTCACAATCAGTTTCTTCTCTGCAGGTGTCAGATTTTTATGTTTATTTATAGTGAATGAAACTTAACTATGGTAATTTAAAAAATAAAACAGAATGTTAAAGTTTTTTTCTAACTGTTTCTGAAAATGGATTTTTAAATGTGTTGAAATATTTGTAAATAACAGGAGAATATTTCAAATATTGGCTCATCCTAGGCAGCCAAAACACTTATAATAGCTCATCTGGGCAAGCACATGTAAACTAAAAATGTTTTCACGTCAGGATATTTTGTATCTTGCAAGTTACTGAATAAAATTGCTCATAAGGTCTGTTAAAATGTATCCCATAGATCTCTAATCAGACTGGAGCTGGCTTTTTTTCTAGGCTTGGGCAATGCTTCAGTTTCTCCGTCACCACTCCCTTTATGTTATAATTTTAAGTATGTGTGCTTTACTTTTAACATTATTAAATAAAAGACTGGAGAAGCCTTTTGGTCTGAAAGATAAAGACAATGTGGAAATGTCACAAAATGAAACTACTGACTGCTTATCATGGACTTACAGTCAACTGTCTAAGAAAATAATGCCACAGTCGACTGACTTGTTTGACTTTTGATGCACACAGCACACAGCTGAAATTCACCAGTCTTAATTTATTTTTTTATTTTTTTATCCTTAACTTTTAGTTCCGCTGCAATTTTCACTTTATCACGATTTATTCAACTCTACCAACTGTCACCTTATTAAAAAATGTTCACCTCTTTTTTGTCTCCTTCACGGAACAAAGAGGAGGAATTGGAAATACCCTCTGTTTGTTCATCTGTTCGTCCATCTGTGCACGTTGTGATAATGATAACTTAAAAATTAAAGGAGGTACCGACTTCCATTTTGGCTACATCTGGGTGTAGGAAAATTGTTTTACCATGTAAAAATCCAAGATAGCTGCCACCAAGCTGTCCATTTGTGTTGAGCGTCATAACTTAAAAAACAAGTGAGATACCAACTTCCGTTTTGGTGTGTTGATAGATCAACATATAAGAAAGGCCACCATCAAAAACTGGGTTGGCACATCAGAATCCAAGATGGCTGCAGCAATATATGTAATGTAATTGTGTGAGCTGGAGAACTTAAAAAATAAACAACAAACCAACATCAATTTGCATATTGGTGTGTGGCTGCATCAAGGTGCAATAAATGTCCCCATCAAAAATTGGGTTCATGTGAAAATCCAAAAATCCATTGCCGGCAGTAAGTCAGGCTCGTTTCCGGTGAGAGTTGGACTCCGCCAAGGTTGCCCTTTGTCACCGATTCTGTTCATAACTTTTATGGACAGAATTTCTAGGCGCAGCCAAGGTGTTGAGAGGATCCGTTTTGGTGGCCTTAGAATCACTTCTCTGTTTTTTGCAGATGATGTGGTCCTATTGGCTTCATCAGGTCGTGATCTACAGCTTTCGCTGGAGCGGTTTGCAGCCGAGTGTGATGCGGCCGGGATGAGGATCAGTTCCTCCAAATCCGAGGCCATGGTCTTGAGCCGGAAAAGGGTAGCATGCCCTCTCCGGGTCGGGGATGAGGTCCTGCCCCAAGTGGAGGAGTTTAAGTATCTCGGGGTCTTGTTCACGAATGAGGGAAAACTGGAGCGTGAGATCGATAGGCGGATAGGTGCAGCATCCGCAGTGAAGCGGGCGCTGTACCGGTCTGTCGTGGTGAAGAGAGAGCTGAGTCGAAAGGCAAAGCTCTCAATTTACCGATCGATCTACGTTCCCACCCTCATCTATGGTCATGAGCTTTGGGTTGTGACCGAAAGAACGAGATCTCGGATACAAGCGGCTGAAATGAGTTTTCTCCGCAGGGTGTCTGGACTCTCCCTTAGAGATAGGGTGAGAAGCTCAGTCATCCGGGAGGGACTCGGAGTAGAGCCGCTGCTTCTCCACATCGAGAGGAGCCAGTTGAGGTGGCTCGGGCATCTGGTTAGGATGCCTCCTGGACGCCTCCCTGGTGAGGTGTTCCGGGCATGTCCCACCGGGAGGAGACCCAGAGGAAGACCCAGGACACGCTGGAGGGACTATGTTTCTCGGCTGGCCTGGGAACGCCTTGGGATTCCCCCAGAGGAGCTGCTCCAAGTGGCTGGGGAGAGGGAAGTCTGGGCCTCCCTACTTAGGCTGCTACCCCCGCGACCCGACCCTGGATAAGCGGACGAAAATGGATGGATGGATGAAAATCCAACATGGCCACCCCCTTAACCAAAAACTACAAACATTCCCAATTTGAATCCCTTAGCAATGGGGACTCCTGCGTGCTGCTTAGTTAGACAGTCTAACTTTCCAAGAACTTCATCGTTTTGAAAAACAGGAGTTTGAATAAAACATTAAAAGGTCTAGTGTTATTCATTACATGTTTGTTTCTTTGTTGTTTTTTTTTATTTACCTTTATGGTTTGAGCCAATGACGTGTTTTTGAAAACTTGTCCACATCTGGGTGGGTGACCGTCAATCAGCAAGTCCTCACCTAAGTCCTTCCCATTACTCCTCAGGACCGTCGTCCAGTTCTCCCAGTGGTGTGCTGTTACCACAGCAACAGGAAACCCCTCCTCTGCCAGCTCCACTGCCCCACCCAGAACCTCCTGCAAGGACAGCTAGAAGAGCAGGAAGAGGAAACGCATGCTTTTTTTAAACAGGAAACCTTGGCGAGCAGGAAGAGTCAGTCATTGTACTGAGAGGAAATATGTGGAAACTAAAATCAATTTTCAGATATTTATGAGCATTTTCCAAACAAAAAAAACACGACATGATCATGTTTGACATTTTGAGCGTAGCAACATGTAAATTATTTCAAACAGAGCCTTATTAAAGTGTCAAATCTAGATAATATGTATTTTTATTTATTTTGTACAAAAAATACAAGAATAACAAACAATTCAAATGTATGTAAGTGTTTTAATATATTCACCTCTACTCTTAGTCTTAATGTGGTGCAGTGACAATATTTTAAATTGATACAAATTTACATATACTGCTGTATTTTTATACACATATTTACACCTTAAAGAACTTTCATTCTAATTCGCACGAGGTTATCAGATCTGATTTAGACATATGTTGTTTTTTTTATTATTTTTGGCTCATTTATGGTTTATAAATTGTGAGTTTGGAAGCCTTTTCTTGAGTTAAAACAACAACACTTTGTTACTTTTACATTACCTCTGCCTAGGACTAAGTACGCTCTAAAAAAACAGCTGTCTATCGAGCAGTTTCTTATTGGAACATGCTGTAATTAGCTGATCAATTAATTTTAAAAATAATCTTTAAAAAATCTATAGTACTGGTAGATAATGAAATAAAATTGTATTGATGGAATGGATACATTTGTACTAGAAATGCAGATTGCTTGCTGCTAACTTTAAAATTGATTAATTTTTAATCCTTGTGTGTTTCAAGACAAGAGTTCCCAAACTTTTCCATGGCATGGCCCCCCCAAACAGCATTAGCTTCTGGCCGAGGCCCCCCTCACAAACCCACAAAGAAACAATGTTATAAAATACGTAAAGAAACGTCAATTTTTATAATGTTTTAACTTTTATTAACTATATTCAGTGAATTATTACAGCTGCTGATCATAAAAATGTTAACTAACATGTTTTAAACACTGTATTATAGTCCCACTGAAAAAACAACAACTTTTCAATAAACTGTTTACCAGAAGAACAAAACAAAAGGAATCTAACTTCTCTCAAGCATGTTTATCTGGAAATGACAGATACAGATTTATCTAGTGGGCTATTTTTATTATTATTATTACTATATTCATACACTGTATATACATTTATTTACTTTTTATTATTTTTGCTTTTTTTATTTATTTTTATCTTCTTCCCAGCTTTCTGGGTCCCCCTAACACCCCCTGGTGGCCCCCCAGGGGGCTGAGGCTCCCACTTTGGAAAACACAGTTTTAAGATATTTTGTGATGTCATTTTGTAATGCTTGTAAAATATTGTTGTTGAGATGGTTAATTCATATTTTTGTGTTTTGATTTTGTTTTTAGCTTAGACATTTTATTATGTCTTTTTCTATGGTTGTAAAAGCTTGATTTAATTGCAATGTTTGTGACGTGGACCCGATGAAGAACAGTCTCTACCAAGGTAGAAACTAATGAGGATCCTTAAATAAACAAATAAACAAACAAAGCTGAACTCATGAGATACTTATGGAGTATATTTAGTAGCTTAATGCTTAAGGTAGCTTAAAAATAAAACTTTTTTTTATAAATAAGGTTAAATATTAAGTATTTTTGATGGTGTGTAACTTCATGGCAACACCACCTTCAAGACTCTATAAGGAAACACATATTGCATTCTTCTTTTTTATTTTAGTTCATCCTGTTCAGGTTGAAAAAGTGCTGAAGCATTTTTTTCAAGTTTTATTGTGTAAAAGGTAGCCTGGTTAAAACCAGACCCTTGTCCTTCACTTCAGACAAGGGTCTGGACTTTCTCCATTGACAACCAATCCTTGCTGGAGGCGTGGCCTCTGCTGATGGCTGCTCCCCCGTGGTCTGCTGAACTTGACTTCAGCTCCGCCTCCTGCTGAATTTTCTCTCGCTCTGTTCATTCTGTGTTTATATGTTAATAAAACGTCCTAATAAAATAAAATAAAACCATGGATCGCTGGTCCAACACACCAGAAGACCAGGAAATCTGATGGGACTCGGGCAGCAACGTAAAACCTGACTTTAATTCTCTCGTGACAACCTGAGGCATTTCCTTGTTCATACACTCAGCGGAGGGTGAGGAGGAGAAGGAGGAGGGAGGAGGGAGCGATTACTTGACTTTTGGGAAAAAAAACAAAAGAAAACTCCAGATAAGGGATTAAGAAGGGGAAATTAATAAATTTGTGTCACATATAAACCAGTCCTGCATCGCTTTGCATCGCTTTGAATGAGAACATGCGAATGCTCGCTGGCTGCGCTGGGACAGGTGGGTGTGGGTTAGGGGCCAAAAACTCTGCCCCTTCTGTTCTCTGATTGGTCCGGTCAAAAATCTACCGGAGAAATCGTTGTCTATGAGAGAAGTCCCAGACTGAGCAGTGAAGGGAAATGAGAATTGAATGGAGCTGTGCAGGAAGGCGAGGGCCAGGCTATGTAAAAGGTGAAGTGTTGCAGTTTTTGTCCTTGTTTAAGTTTGGAAGTTTGATTATTGCTGCCTGTGTTTGTAGGTTTATGATACTGTGACGTGTTCTTGTTTCTATTAAATGTGTAATAAATTATCCTGACCTATAAAAGAAAAACAATGTGTTGGTTTGCTTCAAAGTAGTCAAACCTCAAAAGTGTTTTCAAAGTTTTCGCACAATTTCAAGGCTGCGCAGACCTTTTAATGTACAGTAGAAGGTGAACTAATTGCAGCACTGATCCAAAAAATTAACATCTAGAAGTTATTCCTTTGTTGTTTATGTCTCACAAACTCAAAGCAAAGAGTTCTATTCAAGATACATTTCCAGTGGTACACGTCAACATGGTAACTTTAACGGGGTTCATCCTAACATGTTAATATTTTGTAAATTGACTTTTGGTTTTCTGAGTTTTGCATGAAATGCACAGCTGTACATGTAGATCTAACCAGAAAACACAAATAAACAAACCTTTTGACTTCCAAACAACTGCACGGTATCACACCAGCATGCAGGAGCCCCAGGTACTGTAACATTCAAAGCATCAAACACTGAAGGAGGGGCCTTTTCTGTGTAACCACGTCCTTCTAACAAGTCCAGGGTCAGAGCTTGAGGTGAACGACCACTGAGGACAAAGGAAGATGTTCACATAATCACCAAGAATGAGAAGAAAACAAATGTAACAGTGGACTCTCAACCTGCCATTAATCCCTCTGATCTCTCCAGTGTGTCCATTGTAGAACAGGCAGAACGCATCGCCACCAGGTCCGGTGCTGCATGGCTCGGTTACTGCAAGAGCTGCTGCTACTGCAACTGCAGCATCTGCAGCATTGCCACCACGTTTGAGGACATCTGGACACAAAAACAGGACTACGACCAGTAATGTTGTACAGTACAATAAACATGATGGCATTCTGACGCTTTATAAAGCATAATTTGGCCTTTTGGCACATATGTAAATGCAACTTTATTTGTACATGAAGGACCCCACTCACCCAGCACACACACTTTTTGCCCCAATCCCCTCAGGAAAGAAGTTGAGGAGCATTAAGTGTAGAACCACTAGACTGAGGAACAGCTTCTACCCTGAGGCTGTTAGACTCATGAATATCTAACCAGAATAATCACTGTGAAATATCACATCATGTTGCTGCTGATTTGTTTCATGCTGCTGTGTTCATTCGTGCTCATCTGCTCATACAGACTCATGTTTGTGCTGCTGTTTAGAGTAATATTTTCTATGATATCAGTGCTTAGTGTATTTTTAGTTGATGTTTTTCTTAGTTCATATCTTAGATGTTATTACTGTTCTTCTTTTACATTTTTTTGTTGGATGTAACTGGGACTCTGTGTACATAATCTCGTTTTCATCACATGTACCACGTGTGGTGCGAATGACAATAAAGATTATCTGACTCTGACTGACTCTGACAATAAGTTGTTTTCTTTTTATATAATTTTTTAGTGGCTCAACTCAAATGCACTGATATTCTTTTTATTATAGTGCTCCAGGATTTAAAAAAAATATTTTTAAGTGTAAAATTGATGATTATATCCACACATCTTGTGAGAATGTTACTTAAAATATTTCATGCTTAAATTCTGATGAGCTCCACATTGTGTGGACCACAAACTAATTTTCACTCACCCATATTTATATATTAAAGTTCACTGCTTAAATAATGCAAAAATATATTACTGTATATTATAATCACTAAAAGTAAGACAACTTTAAAGAATATGTTTAGATTTAATAATTCACAATAGCTTTAACTTACATATTTTTAATAATAATAATAATAATAATAATAATAATAATGATAATAATAATAACAATAATAATAATAATAATAATAATAATAATAATAATAATAGTTTAATCAATTTGTACTGCACTTACATTTTACAATCTCAAAGTGCTACAATATAAAATATCTAAAGAGAATAAAAATGGACTAAAAATTGACTAAAATATTTTAAAAGCTAAAAAAAACTGTAGGATTGAAAATACTTTTAAACACTACAGTATACATGTTTTTAGTTTTATTTGTCCTCTAGTTTTATTTTTCTTCTTTCTTTCAGGAAAATTTGCAGATTTCGGTGGATGCTATTTGTTTGCACGTTTATTTGCTTTTAAAGCTTAAAACAAGGTCAAGGGATTCATAAAAAATAAACTTTCAAGACATTTGTTTTTGATGTTTTCGGTGCTAATCAAAGTTTCCAGGTCAAGTGTTGCCCACTCACTCACCCAGTCCCACGGTGGAAGCTAAAGGCTGACTGGAGGCCACGCAGCCGTGTAAACACACTACAGGAGACCTGCGAGAGGAGAAAGTCAAGTCTGAGCCCATTCTGCTCAACTACCAGCAACGACAAGGAAAACAAACAGACTGTGATCTGTCCGGTCGATTTCTCTGGTATTGATTGTGATTGACTGAACGAGGCAGTCTCCAGAAGAAGATTGCAGAGCGCATCGATCGTGTTTCCCTGTTTTTGCAGATGTATTTATTTATTTATTTATTTATTTATTTATTGTAGACATATTGTACAATTACTTAATTATTGCCTAACATGTCATAATTGTGAAATACTATTGTAAGAATATTATTATTAGATACTAGCTTACGTTGTCTTAAGTATTTTGTTGCTATAAGCGTTTGAAAAGATGTGACAAAGAAAATAATGTGCTTTAAAAAAAAGTTCAATACATAGGAAGTGATTCAGTCAGTTTTTTTTTTACCAGGGACAGAGGCATTTTTTACAATAGGAAAAATACAATTATCATAAATTACATTTTAATTTATTTTGTTTTTAATGACAAATGGGACAATTGCATATTTATGCCTGAATGGACCTCCTATCTCTGATCATGCTGTCTTTTGAACTGTCAACAAGTGGTAGTTTTTATTGCCTGGGATAGTTGTTTAATGGGAATAATAATATGAAAGACATGAGTTTTATTTGCTATTTGCAGCAACAAACTGAAATTTGTGTGGCATTCAGAAGTGCTCCAGAAAAGAAAAAAAAAAGTGTTTGCAACTACTAGAGTCCAATTTACTGCAGACTATGCAGTGAATAGAAAATGTCTATTTGGTTGCAAGTTCCAATAAAGATAAAGTGTTAAAATCAAGCCATAATCTGTGAAGACCTGGTGCTTTTGTTTCACTTGGACAAAATTATCAAATCAGGAAAAAAATGAATTGGGAGTGTATTCACAAATGAAATCAGTTGAAACGTTTATTTTTTTAAAGAATATTAGTAAATGTGTGCAATAACTGCTTAAGGTAAACCTGTCGGTCTTCAATGATAAAAAAAAAGTGCAGTCTAAACAGTCTAGTTTCAAACCTACAGGCTACAGCTATACAGTAATCTTTTCTCAGGTGGATTTACAACAAGCATTTTTGAGGAGAATAAACAAAATGCCACTAAGGTGTTTTTCTTTCCATATGTCGGCAACTGAGTTTCTTTAATGGGATCAACTTCTTTCGGCTGTTCCCTCTTCAAGTATTCCTGCCTGACCTCACCTGTCTGTCCATGACCACCAGAGCAAACAAGGGGCTCAGCCAATCCTTGATGCAGTCCCACCTCCACTGACAGATTCCTTCATCTGTCCCTCCTAGCTCATCACATCTTCTGCTAGTTCTCATTTTTAGAAAATACATCAAGCAAGACATAAACTGTACAAATGCACATGCATTCATATTGATTTCTAGGCTAGGCACTAAACAAAACGGTGTAATCCTCCCAAAGATATTTAATAAAACTTTTATGGATTACTTGCATGGGTCAGTGCAACATTCCTGATTACGGTAACTGAGTTTCAGGTACAGATCAACCATGAGTACCCCTCTGTGTGTCACTTCCTCTTCTATCTCTATGTAAACATGCCACGTGGTAGAATATTAACCATTGTGACCACTGTGCCTTCACTGGTGTGCCAGTGCACACACACGCATGTATTACTGCATTTATGACCCTCTGTGAGTTTTGTATGCTGCTACAAGCCTGTGTGTGTTTGCACTTTGTGTAAGTGTATGTGTATGTGTGTAATCCTGCCATATTACAGCTGGCTGATGTAAAAGTGAAGCCATGAGATCACCCATAAAAAAAGGCAGGGTGTTATAAAAGCTCAAATGAAGCTGTGATCATCCTCAGAAGCAGGTGAAGCAGGCGACATCACTCAGTGGATTTAAGGACAACGTCCAAAAGCTGTTGTGGAGTTTGATCTTAGGTCCAAACCAACCAGTGGAAAGTTTTTTTTTTCTATTTGCATCTCCCATTCTATTGTGTAAAATGGACTAAGACTGGACTCTATTATTTGCACAAGATTTTTTTTAGACAATCCAACTGAAAGACCAGTTCTCAGTGGAGTTTTAAAATCCACTGAACACTTTTTACCTGCAGAAGTTGTTGCTGTCCACGGCTGTTGACGCTTCAGTTTCAAAATGTGTTCGGGAGGTTTTGCGAAATGTCTGGGCATCACCCTGATGCCTCTGTCAATTGTATGCGTGCTGTGCAACATCCTGCTCTTTTTCCCAGGTGGAAACAGTGTGGACAAAGAATACATTACAAAGCAGGTTTGGTTCTTTGGAGGCATTCTGGGATCAGGAGTGCTGGTAAGTTTTAGGAAAATTGCTGTGTATCTTCTTGATGAACTGATAAAAAAAATGTTTATACATACAGCATATATATATATATA
>JBBPBX010002741.1:37894-63103 GCA_038048925.1 Garcialebias charrua | reverse complement strand
TAAATGAGTTGATGCGATGATGTTCATTTTATCTACATCAATGAAAAATGCTTTTTTATTGATACATTAGGAGCAGCATGGGTTAAATGTCTATAATTTCTCCCACAATAAGTGATTTCATTGTAATGCCATTAAAGCACAAAGAATTACAAACCAGTTTATAATTTATATGTGTGCCTTTATCAACCATGTTTTAAAAAACTGGCATTCTGTATTTGTTAAAACAAAATGGCAGTCCTGCTAAAAAAAATCATTTGTTAAACATGTGATGTTAAATGATATTGCATGTTTCTTTGAACATAGTGGGAGATTCTGCAAGCAGTAAGGACACTAATATTTCCACCCCTTGATCAATTTGTTGTGTGTTTGTGTGTGTGTTGGTGGCAGATGATCTTTCCAGCTCTGGTCTTCCTGGGCTTGAAGAACAATGATTGCTGCGGCTGCTGTGGAAATGAAAGCTGCGGGCGAAGGTTTGCGGTGAGGAGATGTTTCAGGGGCTTACTCTAAAACATTTACCTTTACAAAAGTTGCTTGAACTTTGTTTATGCAACCAGCTATTATATATATTTTAGTATAATTATGAATAGTCAATATTATAAATTCAGTTAATAATAATAATAATAATAATAATCACTTTTATTTATAACGCACTTTACATCAGTAACAGATCCCAAAGTGCTACAATGTATGAACATTAAATAACAAAAAATAAATAATCAAAACAAAATGCAGATAAAATACTCAAATAAAAACTGGGTGCAATAAAAACAAAAGCACAATTCAGTTAATTAAAAAACTTGATAAGAAAAGGTTTTAAGACCTTTTTTAAAACATGTCACGGTCTGTGGGGCCCTCAGATATGAGGGCAGGGCGTTCCACAGCCGAGGGGCAGCGCAGGAGAAAGCCCGGTCTCCCATTGTGCGAGACCGAGACCTGGGAGTGAGAAGAAGATGAGTGTTGGAAGAGTGGAGAGTGCGGGAAGGACAGTGAGGGGTGAGAAGTTCTTTTAAATAAGATGGTGCATTACCGTGCAAACACTGGAAGGTGAGCAGATAAATTTTGTACGTGATCCGGGCAGAAACAGGAAGCCAGTGTAGTGAACGCAGTACATGAGTGATGTGTTCATACTTACGTACTCTCATCAGGACCCTGGCAGCGCTGTTTTGGACATACTGTAGTTTTTGTATGTTCTTGCCAGGAATCCCGAAGAGAAGTGTATTGCAGTAATCCAGTCTGGAGGAGACAAAGGCATGGACGAGCTTTTCTGCTTCAGTGAAGGACAGTGTAGACCGAAGCTTTGCAATATTTCGAAGATGAAAAAAAGAAGTTTTACAGATATGCTTTACATGGCTTTCAAAGGTGAGTTGTGGATCAAAAATAACACCAAGATTGGTGACTGTACTGGAAAGAGAAATGTTCTGGCCAGAGAAAGTGATACTGAAGATTTTGTTGTTGAATTTGATGTGAAGTACCAATTTGAATTGCTTCCGTTTTTGAACTGTTAAGGTGAAGGAAATTTTGCTGCATCCATGCCTTTATCTCCTCCAGACACGCTGTGAGCGTGGAAAGAGAAGAAAGTGGAGAAAATGGAGAAGCTGAAGAAGATGATGTAGATGTAGATGGGGTCTCAGACACATTGCTACCCAGTTTAAGATATGAGTATCATCAGCATAGCAATGGAATGAGACCCCATAGCTGCTGATAATACACCCAAGTGGTACCATGTACAAGTTAAAAAGGAGGGGTCCCAGAATTGATCCCTGGGGCACACCACAAGAAACAGGATGGCTCAATGACTTGGCACGCCCAATGGAGACAAACTCTGTTCTGTCTGTCAGGTATGATCGGAACCACTCCAGGGCAGTGCCAGTAAGTCCTGCAAACTGCTGTAAGCGTTGGAGCAGACTGTAATGATCAACCGTATCAAAGGCTGTCGAAAGATCAAGGAGAATAAGGAGAGAGGAGGAACCACGGTCTGCAGTGACCAACAGGTCATTTGTGACCCGGACAAGCGCTGTTTCAGTGCTATGTGCTGTCCGAAAACCTGATTGAAATTTGTCCAGTATATTATTGTCATATAGATGTTCTTAGTCATCAACATGATTTTCTAAGCTGCTGTTGACCTATAAAGGATACAATTAGCAATTTCTGTAAAAGTATTGGTGTTACTGATATCAATACCTGGTTCGTTCAAGTGTTCTGTCACATGACAGTAGTAAATAATCTGATCTTGTAATGTGTCATGCCTTGTCTCAACATCCAACAACTTCACAGAACTGATTCTATACATGGTATGTAACTAAATTAAATGAAAATAAATAAATGAAGCAATGGGGCAAATGTTAAGGTGCTAAAAACTGTTTTAGCCAAGCAATGTGATGTTTGTCTGTATACTAAATGTAGCTTTTGAACTATTTTTAATTGTTTTTTTTTTCAGCTCAAATCTACCTGATAAATAGCTGAAAATATGTTTTCTTTTCTAGTACAGGAGTGGATGCAAATGTGCAGTTGGCTGCAAGTTCAAGACCTAACATACTCAATCATTTAAAACAACATTTAGAACAAAACATGACAACTTAATAAATATATTTTTGGATTGTCTTGCACTCAACGCAAGGCAGAAAAAAATCTAAAATATCAGCGGTCAAATGATAAATTTGCTGCAAGAAAAGGGCAGTATTAAAAAACTGGGTCTCTGCACAGTTCACATGCATCTCTGTGATCAATATTGTGGGTTCTGTACCTTGACCCTGCAAACAGCTGCACAGATAGTGTCAACATCAGAGGCCTTGAGTGAAAAATGCTAAATGAAATCAAAGCCCAGGGGAGAATATTTCTCCATAACCCAACATGGGATCCTCAAATTTAATAAAATAAATTTTCATTGTATTCAAACATTATTTGGACAACTCTATCTAGGATTGAATGAGACTTGAATCCCTTGTGATTAAACCCATCAAACTAACAGATGTGACAGTGGAAAAAAATAAAAATACATTATATATATATATATATATATATATATATATATATATATATATATATATATATATATATATATATATATATATATATATATATATATATATATATATATATATATATATATATATATATATATATATATATATATATATATATATATATATATATATATATATATATATATATATATATATATATATATATATATATTATATATATATATATATATATATATATATATATATATATATATATATATATATATATATATATATATATATATATATATATATATATATATATGTATATATATATATATACTATAGTTAAATACCATATTTTTCAGACTAAGGCACACTTAAGTCCTTTATTTTTCTCAAAAATTGACAGTGAGCCTTAATCTGGTGTGCCTTATGTATTAATTCTGGTTGTGCTTACTGACCTCGAACTGATTTTATGTGGTGGCGCTCAAAAATCGGTCAAAATGAACTTGTATCGCTTAATGCGCCTTATAGTCCAAAAAATATGGTATGCTTGTTCAAGCTCTATAAAATAATAAATAATATAATAAATAAAACTTCCTCCATCATTTGATGTTTTATTGCATGTCACCTGTTCACTGTAGAGCCACACAAGGCTGAGGATGCAATGGAAAGTAAACACAATGGTGCCGTGTACACACCCTCCATCATTTACTCAGCTATAAACGTGATAATGCAAACACACCAAGTTCTGTTGCAGACATTAATGAAAATCCAATAAAAGTCACACATTTGCTCCGATGGGAGTTTCACATGAGTTCTGACACAAAGCAGCATTGTGCTTGTGCTATCAGACACACACCCGGATCAATGAGGAATGTATACGTCTGAGGAAAAATGAGCAAAATATTCTTTGCGATAACACACACATTCACAGCCACACAACTGTTTTGTGATAGTCAGGTTTAAAACTTATACCTTGCACATGCACAAATAGAAATGCTGCTAGAGTTTAAAGTGAATCAGTTAGTTGCTTGATGGTTCAAACTAAACTTTTAAAAAAATTGCAACATTACAGGTTCAACTAATCAAATTATGTTTATGATACAAAGCAATGCATTATATGATTTCATACAATTTGATAAACAGTACAGCACGACATAGAACAACAAATTATTTATAGTCTGACATTTGTTTTGGCGACATGTGTCCAGGATGTACCTCACCTTTCATACAATAACTGCTGGAGAGATCAGCGCCAGCTCCCATTTTACCCTGCATCGAAAAGCAGGCAAAGAAAAAGGATGGACAGTTGCAAAAAATATATGTATATAAACAAATATACAACAAAAGAAATATTCACAACACAAACGTATCCTAAGTTATAAATGATGCAAATTTCCATTATAAAAAGAGTTGTGTTTCCCAACCCATCAGCATCTGGAGAGGATATTTGAAAGTTTGATCAGAACTTTTTAGTATTTAGTAGAAGTTTTTAGTATTTAGTATTTACTATGTTTGAACTCTTCAGTTTGCATTTTAAAGATGAAGGATGAGTGGCTGATAAATAACATTTTGTGCACTTGCATGTATCGGAGAAAGAGCTTTTCATTGTTACCTCTCACTTTCATGGCAAACTGTAACAATTGCAAAAACCTTCATTTTTTATTTTTTATTTTTTCAACGCAAAGGTCCCACTGTAGTTATAACAAAACTTGTATATAAACCACTCAAGCTATCTTAAAAAAACATGTTTTTGTAAACAAAAATTATTCTACTTGCCAGGTTATGTAATCTTTGTTGCACAACGTAAGCTCCCAAAAAGCATAAATAAAATTGTATGTATTTTGAATTTATCACACTAACTTTTTTCCTTTTTCTTTTTGTCTCAATCCAGATGTTGAGCTCTATACTGTTTGCAGCTGTTGGTGTTTTGGGTGCAGGCTACTCAGTCGTTGTGTCTGGTGTGGCCATCAGTCAAGGACCTCTCTGTCTCTTTAACGACACTAGCACCAACGACACAACATGGACACAGCCCTTCGCAAATGGGTGAGGCAAACAAATGTGCAACAGATTTACGCAACAGATATTTCTGAGTTTGAACACCAATACAGTATAAGGCTTTAGTTTTTCATTGTTCCTTTTTAGCTACAAATTAATTTTGGCTATGTCAGTGAAGGTGAATGTAACTTTATGTACGTTTTACATAAGATAAGTTCTCATACAGCAAGTGTTGTCCTGAACAACTAACATTTAAGATAATTGTTTTAACGAATGTACCAATGAATAGTAACGGTGCTATATTTGGTGTAATTCTCTGACAAAGAAAAAAATATATAGTTACATTAACAATAGACTTGATTAACTGATTGTTTTTTATTGATTTACCAAAGCTTTTTAAATTAAAAAAAAATGACATTGTTTATCTTGTGTTGTTTTTATGAGCCATATGTCAAAGACAAATCTCCATTTCATTGAATGTTATGGACAATAAAGATGAATTGATTGATTACCTGGTGTTTAAAAGAGGAGTGTGTGTAGACAAAAAAAAAACTGTCTCTTTTCCTCTTTTACCTCAGCAGGGATTACCTGTCCAATAAATACCTGTGGGATTACTGCATAGAGCCAAAGAATGTGGTATCCTGGCATTTGTCTCTGTTCTCCGTGCTGCTGGTGATGGGTTTGATCCAGATGGCACTGTGTGCCATACAGGTAGTGAATGGTCTTCTGGGGGCTCTGTGTGGAGACTGCTGCGGCTGCTGTGGAGGGGTCAGTATCCAATCTGATATGTGATGTTTTCAGCTATTGAAATTTTAAAACACAACTATTCTGTCAAAATATGACTACCTGACACATGAAAATGTTAATACTGTTTGTCTTTCAGAGTGATAGGCCCGTATAAGCACCTCCTGTGGCGAAGCCTCTCTTTTCTTTATTTATTCTGTTTCCCGAGGATGGCTTTTTCATTTTATCTCTTTGCTGTATATTTATGTTTCCAAATACAGTAAAAGCTTGTTGATTACAGTGCATGATCTTAAAACACAGTTGAAATGATAGAACTTTTTAAAGGTTGCCATATACTGTACAGTACTGTACTCTTAAGAAAACAATCATGGCTCTGTTTGTATTCATCAAAATAATTGTTCATCTGTTGACAGAAAATTTCCCAGCTACCCACTATATTTAATGATTTTTCTTCTGCCATATGTATTTTTTTAGTTTCATTGTATTTATCTTTGTTTGTTTTGTTTTGTCAGAACAGTACAGTACTGTTTATTGATTAGTTTTTTCATGAGTACTAAAGCTTCATGACTGCCCCCTAGTGGCCACCAAACATTTCACAACTGCAAGACAAATGCTGTTCACAAAAAATCAGATTGTCCATGGCATCTACAAAACTGTTAACAAAAAAACTTGGACATTTTGTTTAATCTACTATTTTATAGAAATAAATTTCATAAGTACAGTAAAGTTTTCTTTTTGCGTGATATTTTAATGGATTTTAACCTGATTGGCAGGCTAATAAAGTGGATTATTTTGAAGTTCACATTGTAAAAATGTGTCTATATTGAATCCTGCCTCACTAAGTAAATACAACAGTTAACAACAGTGACATGAAATGCTAAAATGTTAAATTTCCTATTTAAATTAAGCACTTGACTGTCCTTGTACAAAAATGTAATAAAATAAAATAAATGACATTGTTCATGTAAAATCCATCTGCTGGAGCATATGTGTGTGTGTGTGTGTGTGTGTGTGTAGGCCACAGGAAATCTCCACTTTTTTGAATACAGTAATTTAGAACTCACTTGACCAGGTCTCTCTGGTAAATGAGTCCTCGAGACTGGGAGACGATAACCTGCCTAAATAAAGGTTGAATGAAAAACTTCAGAGAACTCTCTTCCAGTCAAAAGCTCATGTCAACGCTTTTGCAAAAAATGAAAAAATATATTTTACGGTGCATTCCACATTTAAGTTACTTTTAGAAGGTACAAAAGAAAAAAATGTATAGGCCATTTTTCATATTTTTTTTCACTTTGACTCAACAAGAATTTCAATTTTAATGTTTTGCACTCCCCAAAAAAGTTTGGTTTTAGTAATAAAGGAAATAAATGCTTCTTACATTGTTATTTCTTGTACACCAAATTATGTATTCATTAAATGTTCCCACTAGAGTTTTAATTACATTCATTCATTCGTCGTGGGTTGTTTTTGTTGCGGAACGATTGTTCTGGTCATCAACAACCACGGAAAGATTAGGCCGCGTACCTGTTAAGCCATAGCTAAAATGGTGTATGGCCCTGAAGGGAAGACAACAACAAAATTGATTTTGTTTGCGAACTGCTAAGGATATAAATACCGTGTTCACATTTGTGAAGAGTGGCTTTATGAATTTTTTTCATCGAGTTACGATCGTTGTTCAGTAACTTGTTGGCGGTTCACCATTTAACTTGACGTGTCGTGGGTTCCTTCCTGTGCAGGTTAGTCTTAATTTACCTGGTTTTATTTGTCAGTTTTGAATTCTAGTTAATAAACTTTAAAGTTATAAACTATAATTAGATGTATAATTTGCAGCTTTTTTTGTTATTACGTAAACCTTGATTTACACTTTCCTAAATTTCAGATATTTGATTTGATGTTTATTCATTCATTTTAAAAGAACAATACAAGACTGTTTCATCAGATACAAGAATACAAGTAGGATAAAATGAAGGGAATGAAGATATACTTTTTTCTTCTTCTGTAGATGCTTTCTGCTGTATTAAGAAGCACCTTTGCAGCCCAGAGGGTAACACACTACTGTAATTATTTTGACCCCAAAAGATATATTGCTCACATAATAATTCGCATTTTCAAAATCTTTTTTTTAGGTTCTGCAATGGGCCCATCCTCCACAAAGATGTTGGGCATCAGTCCTGATGGGAGCTTCTGGTGGATCTGCCTCCTGCTCCTCAAAGAGGGACTCTGGACAGTTAAAATCTCATTGTCTCAGCGGACTCATCCAGAGGACACAAACTCATAATGCTTTGTTTGAGGTGAGGAATCGGTGTTTTCACTCTTCTGCAGTGAGGCTGAAGAAGCGTGCACCCCGTGAACCCATTTTCCCAAAGTCAGACGTGAAGCACTTGTTTGAAGGACCCAAACCTGCTCTTATCCTGGGGTTTGCTGGGCTGATCCCCTTTGTCTCCCCAATTCTGTTCATGTCTGCAACTGAGACTTACTACCCGCAGCTGGCTTACGCCCAGGTAGCCTATGCTGCCTCCATAATTTCCTTCCTGGGTGGAGCTCGGTGGGGATTTGCACTTCCTGAAAGCAGCCCAGCCAAGCCCGACTGGATAAACCTGGCTAATAGTGTGGTTCCTTGCCTGTTAGGCTGTTTAACCATGTTGATGTGTGACAACATTGTTCCTGCAGCCACCATGGCCATCGTAGGACTTGGAATTGCAATACATTATGATCTGTCTCTGCTGCCGACTTACCCTAGCTGGTTTAAGGGCCTGCGCATCGTCCTGACCATTGTGGCATTACTTTCTCTGATTTGTACTCTTATGATGTATGGTTTTTGTCCAGCAAAGGACCTGTTCTAATGGGGACTAGAGAGGTTGTGCGAAATCGTTGAGAAATCCAGACTAAAGGGTTTTAGGATCTTGTCATCTTACTTGGAGGATTTAAGAAGTTGTTTTATTTAAACATACCCTCCTTCAGATATAAAACAAAATAAAATGGCTGCATGTATACCCATTTTAAGGAATGTTAAAATAGTCTGTAATTACATGTGCCTCCCACCTTTTGGGGGATCTTTGAGATGCAAATAAATAGTTTACTCTTATTTAATCTAAATGTTTTTTTTTATACTCGTGTACTTAAAGTTCTTATGTTAAAAATAAAAAATGCATAAATATATAAACATTGCTAATCACAATAAGAAAGGCATTTATTATGAATTTTGTAAATACAGTACTGGTACTATAGACAGAGTTAAGGATTTTAATATTCTTTACAGATAATGGGATTTAGGACGGGAACAGATATTTACACCCAATAGAAAATACCATCATTTTATCACTTAACTAACTGCAATTACATATTCCACTTATATTATTAATAAACAAGTACCGTAACCATTCACTGAAACAGCTATTCAGTCTTTGCTCAGTAAATGAGCTGATCCATTATCAATTTGTCCATTTACAGTTGTGATCAGACAGCTGAAGTCAGAAGTGACTTGAGAAAAGGTTATTGCATAATTTCCAAACGGGAGTACCGTAATCTCTTCTTAGAGACTTAGGTGGTCAACAAGATCACCTGACAAGCTAACAGCTAAACGTTCACATTACAGGAAGTTTAATGATCATTAAGGTCTGTTGGGCTGCATAACTCGTACATTAAATAGTAAAGACATCCAAATAAATTAAAACACACATTGGTTTGTAAAAGGTTTATTACTGTAAACACCAGCATCCATGCACCAAATTTTTGGAATTCAAGGCAAGAGAAATGGGAGGAAGCAGAGGCCACAGATATGAGAAAAACGCATAAGGCACATTTATCTTTTGCAAGATGTGCAAAGACCTTCCACATGAACACTAGTGGGATGTTACTTTCCTTTACTTCAGTATTACACTTTTTTTCCCTCAAATTTCTGAGTGACACCACTTTACTCCCAGCTGACATCTTAAATAATCTTAAACGTGTCTGTAAAGTTATGGAATATTGTGACAATTTTTATTTTTTGGTTCAGTTAGCTTTAAAAATTACAGCAAGTGGTGGCTTTAACTTTCAGTCAGGTAACAATTAGATGCTTTTTGTTAAATAAACAACCTTGACATTTCTGTTACATAAGATTCTGATGTAAAAAATATATATAATTTTCACTCAAACCAAAGATTACTCATGAATTGAAGCCTTTTTACAACAGAAGTGTTGGAGCATTTAAAGCTATGGTTCTTTCATAATCATAAGTAGGGACTTACGGTATATGGGTCTTTTATTTTCTAAATGCTTATTTGGAACCCGGATGCTTGCACTGCATGGTTTCAAACAATCTTTACTCATTTCACCAAGTGCTGCTGCCACTTCAGAGCTACTACTAGAGTGACTCCATCTGCATTCATTCAATTCCAAACTTTGGTGATCTCGGTACAACAACTTTTTTTTAAAAGGTGGAAAATAGAATGGGATCATTTGAATATTTATAAAAAAAATAATAATGGAAATGGATGGTCTGCTCTGCTTACTTCTGGACAATCAAGGCGGATCGTGTGTACTCGTACACCACATAGCTGATGCTGACCGCTGGTATGACTTTCATGAAATTGGGCAGGATGCCACGGTAAAGTCCAAAGAAGCCTTCTTTCTCCAGGATCTTCTTTACCATGTGACCCATTGGCATCTGCTCCGATCCCTCGACAGAAGCTACGACAAAAACAAAAAAAAAGTCATATTGCATAATAAAAGAAAACGGCTCTAAACATTCAACTAACAAGTTTTGTACTTGTTTAGACTTGGAGACATACATATAAACTAGATTTAACATATCTGTAGGTTTTCTGGCTCAAAAACCCAAACTGGGCTTATTCCTTAACTTGGTGAGTCAACTGGTTTCTTTTATATGAATATTCATGGAAAACGGCACGAGTTGTTTGTTGTCACTCATGTTTCCTGTGTTGCTTTTCAGTACTGTGTCACCTCCTGGTAAAACAGTGACCACAAGCTGAATGCTGATAGTTTAATTTTTTTAACTAATAGAGAAGTTTCCATCTACCTTGTGCCTGCATGCGAGTACGGATCAGCGCCAACGGGTAGCTTGCCAACTGGCCACAGGTGCTGGAGATGGTACCACAGCCCAGCAGCACCAGAATACCTGGGTTTGCTGTGTCTTTGGCGTATTTTGATAACCAGAAGTTCTTTAAACTCTGATTTAAAAAAATAATTGTACAAAGACCATTAGCATCGAAACATCTTATTTGACCAAATGACCTAAAACCATTAAAATGTATCCAGATGAGCACAATCGCCACGTACCTCGTACACTGCCAGATCTATCCCCGCGTAGGGAATGATGCCCAGAATATTGGGAATGTAGCCCTTATAAAAAGCCTTTACCCCCTCCCGCTTCAGGATTTTCTTGGCACAGTCAAACATTCCTGAGTATTGTCCAGTTTTCCTCAACGTCAGACGGGTTTTCATCACCTGGAGACAAAAGATGATAAGACAAAGCAGCACTTTGTACGGTAATAAGCATTTTGTTGTTGAAGCTTAAACACTGCCACCTAAATGTCTTGATCGGTCACGCCATAACAGACTTTAGGTTGAATCCCTTGCAAAATACTTTTAATTTGATTACTAAAAATCATCTTACTGAGTGTTTTTTTTATCTAAACGAAAGATTCCACATCTCTTTCAAATTATTCCAAAGCTTGTCTGCAGCTCAGTGTGAAGCAACGGAGGATGAGCACCTCCAAGATGTAAAGGGTAGAGATGATTTGTTGCCTCAAGTGGTGTTTACAGTGTGTTGTTCACATGAAGAATTAAGCAAAACATAAAGTGGGCTATAAATCATCTCAACAGACCACAGTTTATTTTATTCTTTTAAGTTGAGTTAAAAGCACATACAGGTAGTCCTCGACTTACGATGGCCTCGACTTATGACGTTTCGGGGTTACGTCACGCATCTCATTTGAAAAAATGAAAAAAATCTTATGTGTTTAAATGTTCTTGATTTTATGTGTACAGCACTTTGTTGCAGCTGTGGTTGTTTTAAATGGCTTTATAAATAAAGTATTATTAGTATTATTATTATTATTTTGAAGCCGATTTACGCAGTTTCCGGAGGGAGGGGGGAGCTTCACGCGCTCAGTGGAAACTTACAGGAGCGGGAGACCTCATTGTTTCGACAGGCAGACCGGAGCAGACCTTACTGTAAAACTCTGGACCACGCGTGGAAATACAGGAGACCTTATTTTTTGGAGCGGAGGTTTAAAGAGAGGCTACAGCTGAGCAACGAGCTAACATGCTAACAGACGTTGCTGTAAACTCTGTACCGCGGGAAGCTGCAGGAAGCTGCACAGCTCACAGTAAGAAATTAACTTTTTTTCCCCTTCATTATGGCTCCGAATGTATGTGTTTTTTTGATAATTATGTAGGGTAATGTGTTAGGATAGGCTAAGTGCTTGGTAAAAATACAGTACTGTACGTATGAGGTGCCGTTTGGACGTATGAGGGGCCGTTTGGACGTATTTTCCGACATACGACAATTTTCGAGTTACGAACAGGCGTAGGAACGGAACTGCGTCGTAACTCGGGGACCGCCTGTATTTCTGTTTCCTGGTTAATTTTACTTTATGATTCCATGTTTGGACACAACCACAAGAAGATTAGAAATAGAACGGATGTGCCCATCCTTCGTCTCTGCTCACCTCCATGGGGTAGATGGCAGTTTGCGCTGAGGCTCCAGCCAGAGATCCTGCCATGAACCTCTCATGGGGCCGGATTTTCCCTGGTTCACTGGACAGCAGCTTCTTATACTGATGACACAGCCACATACATCGTGAGAATGCAGCAACAAATTCAAAATCATTTAACAAAAAACAAGACAGCGGTATAATTTCACTAATAAAAAATTTACTGTATGCTAAAAATCAGTCCAGACGGGTGCAAAGTATTCACCTGTTCATAAGCCGTGAATTTAATGGCTGTCTCAGGAGCAATCTTTAGGACGTTAACACCATTTCCTCTCCACAACGATGCCACTCCTCCTTCCTTTAACATTTGCTTAAAACCACCCACCAGGCTGATTTTGTTGCTCTTAGAAGCGTGAACCTGAAGAAAAAAAAAACATTTGTGCCAATTAGTCGCAACTTTTACAGAAAAATCCATTTCAGACAGCAGGTAAAATATAATCATTTTAATTTCAAAATAAAATTAAAAAATCTCAAGTCCCACAGCATTTAAGAGCACAGGTCCCAGAAACAAACGGTTCAAAAGAACACTTTGAAACATTAATACAAATTATTTATAGAAAAACTAACGACTGGAACAGAAAGGACGCCTAAAAATAACACTGGAGGTCAAAAGTTGAATAAATGCTGCTCCACCTGCATGAAGACCTTCATTCTGTCCAGAGGGGCAGTTCCTGTGCGCGACACAGCGCCCGCCACGGCCCCCGCTGTCAGCTGCTTCCACCACACACCGGTCGTCTTCTCCTCCTCTGTGAACTCATCTGGGATGGTAAGACTGTCACCAATATCCAGAACCTGCAAAGAAGTTGAATAAATCATTTTTATATTTGCTGCAGGCAGTGGAGTCAAATTAACAAAACGATTCAGGAGACAGGTGATTATGAACATACAAAAAGCTAAAAAAAATTTTAGTTCTAATTTGATTTTGCTTCCTTGAAATCAAGATTCAAACATTTCTGTACATTTTGTAACTTACAAGATGTTAAATGTCAATCAAAAACCAAAACAGGCTGAAGCTTTTTAATCTCATCTTTGCCACCATTCAAATGTGAATATAAACCAATGAGCTGATTTTTATTTATTTATATAGATATATTATACAGTATATATATTTTTTTATTTTGTGGGGGTGTTTTGTTATTTTCAGCAAAGCTTCACCTTCAACCTAACGCCCAGCAGGACAGAAGACATCCGATTCAAACCTTGCATAACTACAGGTCCATGACGTCACGATCGTTACATCACTGCACGCTGCTGATGAGCAGAATACAGAATAGCTACAGGACAAGTAGAGAAACCATCTTGTGAAATATATCAGATAATTCTAAACATCTTATTTTACGCTCAGAAAACTCAATAAAAAGCATCAAATGATGAGCTGGATCAGTCTTCGCACAAAAAACAAACATTAAGTTTTGTTATAAATGTAAAAAAAAAAAAAATACTGTTGCAAAACTAAACAATACATTAAAATAATGCAACAACATATTTTCAAAACACTACGTTTGCTCATTATTAAAAGTCTTCTGTATATTTTAGACCCAACAACAGACACTTTCAGGTCTTTACCCTCACAAAGTTTCCCATTAGACAAACTGAACAAACCCGTACCCAGCACGTTCTGTTGACCAGTTCCAGTATTAGAACCTACCATATCAACCTCCACCTCATAGAAACCCCCATCGTCTTCAAGTTCAAGGAAAAACCAGTTTGCTTGTTGCTGCTGAGGCTGCAGCAGAGCCATGGCCATCCACAGCTTCTAGTCAAGCTGCAGAGCAGTCCCGCTCCGACGTCCCTCCTAATCTGACAAGAACCTGTCACAAGATCCTAACAGAGAGTCTGAAGCAACACAAAGGCTCTGCAGCTTGAACACTGGAGATGATGGAACGTTCTACCTGCCATAGCAGTCACCAGCAGCTGCTATAATCTCACAGACTCGGCTCTGTGCCTCTTGCCCTCAACGTGCATCCTTCCATCTCATCCCTTCCAAATCCCAGAGACGAGCTAATCAGCACAGAGGTCAGACTGAAATTAGCTCGTCTCTGCTGAGTTTAGAAAGCACAAGTTAATTTATCCACCGAGGCTGAGCCGGGAAACAGAGTTGGCAAACGTCATAGGTTAGCCATTCACTGCTTCGTTAGCATCCAGCTTTAGCACCTTTCCTATTTTAAAAAGAAATTTAGGACTAAATAAGTCAGAGGTAATGTTCATATTTATGACTAAATGTCTAAAACTGGACATGAAAGATTGTACTGCTGTTGGAAAAAAACAAATTACAGTATTTTCTGGTGTATAGGTCGCACCAGTGTATAGGTCGCACCAGTGTATAGGTCGCACCTACGTTTAGCTCTGCTGCAAATGTCTGCCCCAGGAGCGCACAGCAAGGCTTTTAAGAAGATTAACACTTAAAAACAATTATTTGTTTGATAAAAATTATAGCAAATATGTGTCTGAGCTGAACTTTTCCTTAATAAATTAACGTAATTGTGAAATGAGCTGGATTTAAAAATTTGTTTCGCCGAAAGTGATAACAAGCCATATATAGGTTGCACTGGTGTATAGGTCACAGGCCTTGAAAAAAACATAAAAAGGTGCGACCTATACACCGGAAAATACGGTAATTGTGATTTGCTAACACGTTTACAGTTAAATCAATTTTTAAATAAACTGGTCTCCTTTCATCACTTCTTTCTGCATTTCCCTCAGGATCTGAACTGGCTGACACAGATGATAATTTGCGGACAAAAGTCTCTCATATCAGCCTGTAGCCATCATTTCTACTTTAACTTTATTATACATTAATTACTAGATTATGGAGAGGACAGTTCAGAAGGCATGCCCCCTCCTTCCTTACCGTGGAGTGTTTCCAGTAGCGAATGATCTCCTGCAGGCTGGTGGCCGGGTTGAACAGGAAGTGTTCCCTCCATTCGTTCCAGTCCACAGTCATGGTCCCATTCATGTCAATACTACAGCACAGAAAGACACATTTTAATTTAAAATCTAAACTTTTAATAAAGATGCAAGAAAGCTGGACAACTTGGGGTTCAATGAGGCGATAACTTTCCTTAAAGTGACTTTTAGAATTCTGATTGTTGCCAAAAATCATGGAAGTAAATTTCAACGAGGATGCGTGTATTTTTCAGCAGTCGACTCAACAAGATGATTTTACTACAAAGGCCACATTCTGCATGGACTGTGCGGTGCGCACTCAGACTCAGATACTGTGTGAGCTGAGCCGTAAGCTGGATGCGATTTCTGAGAATCGCAGGCCACTTGCGGCTCCTGAATATCGCTGGCGGGAAGGAATCGACCTTGGAGAAGCTACAAGCTCGGCCCGGCGGTGCCGACCACAGAATTTGGCTGTTTGGAGTCGCCATTGAGACGTACCAGTAGAACTATAAGGCAGACAGAAATCAAGCAAAGTCGGCCTGACCCAAAATAACTTATCTGAATCTGGCTCCCCCATGTCGGCCTTGCATTGGCCAACTATCTCAAACTCTCCTGGATGTTATGTGAACAAGAAGCTCTGCTCCCCATTCCCTACCTGCTCCCTTCCCGAATACATCTGTGGACCTGTATCAGAGTTGCAGTGGTGGGCGCCAGACCGCTAGGGAGCGCTAAAGCGTTATTCCGCTTACAGTGACCTAAACTTTTTGTCAGCGTTTTTGTGAATTGACTAACTTTTATAATTCATAAGCGGATTTGTGCTATTTTTATTTAAAATGCAGTACCGCTAATAACTAATTATCTATCAGTAAAAACCAATAAACTTATTTACAAGCTCTTATGCTGCTTGTTTTTACCTTTTTCCCCACCGTAAACAGCAGAAAGGAGGAAGGGTGTGAGGGGAAGGGGGGCAGAGCTGAGAACAGACCATGTAGGTAAATGCCTGGGGGTCCCATTTCAGCAGTGGCCCCGGCCCCGCCTCGCCCCGTGCAGTCACCTACATAACTAACATTGATCCTGCTTGTTAATATACATTTAACATAAAAATAATTATAGTTACGATGAAAACGTTCATTAAATACGCAATAAAAAAACGGTCGATTTCTTTATCCCCCTACTAAAAATGGACTATTCCATCTTTACATCTTCCGGGTCAGAGTTGAACTCAGGGGCTTCTGTGGCTAGCTGGCTGCGCTCGGTGTCTTCATAAATCCGTAGAGAACCCCGCTGTTTCAAGCCAAATTAACGTGGCCGGATGATTTTATTGAGGGTTTTGTGTCGACCACGCGACGGTGAGTCGTTATTTTTATGTATTTTAGTTACTTTTCATTAAATCTGTTGACTACCTATAGACGCTAACGCTGTGTCTGCCGGTAGTGCTGGGTTACTAATGGATAAATCCGTAGAGAACCCCGCTGTTTCAAGCCAAATTAACGTGGCCGGAGGATTTTATTGTGCGTTTTGTGTCGACCATTCGACGGCGAGTCGTTAGTTTCATGTATTTGGGTTACTTTTATGTATAAATGCGGTGGCGACACACCCGTGTATTTGAGATTTAAACGTGGTTTTAGGGATTAAAAGATCATTCTATTTTTTGTTAATTTCGTGGCCGAATAGAATATATGTACGTAAAGTATTAAATAAATCCTTTGATTTTTGTAATTTCATCCTTTTAGGATCATTTTTGTTACTTTTCAGTTGGCAGTGTAGTGCAAATATTGATAACGCTGCCGGCTATATATAAATATATATATATATATATATATATATATATATATATATATATATATATATATATATATATATATATATATATATATATATATATATATATATATATATATATATATATATATATATATATATATATATAATATATATATATATATATATATATATATATATATATATATATATATATATATATATAATATAGAAATATATAAATAGCGGATTAGATTAGCTTCCCCTAATTTTCATAAGACATTTGTGCTTTTGAAATTGTGGACCTAAAAAAATTAATAAGCGTTTTAGAAATTGTGGAACTAATTTTTTAATTAGCGGTGCCCAGCTTTGCAGAGTTGAGCTGGCTGATGGACACTTCACCATCTTATCAGGACTATGGAACTATCTGCAGACATGTTCCTGTTTTTGATTTCCTACATCTGCCTTATAATGTTTTGCTACTTTGATATCTTTGTTTTAACTTGTTAAAAAAAATCTGTATTTCTCTCTTATGTTTGTCTATTGTTAATTGGGACGGCCATGGCATAGTGGTAATGGCAGTCGTCCCCCAATCGGAAGGTTGGCGGTTCGAATCCCGGTTCCCCACACCATGTGTCGTGTCCTTGGGCAGGACACTTAACCCCGAGTTGCTCCCGGTAGGACTGGAAAGCACCTTGCATGGTAGTCTGCCGCTACCGGTGTATGAATGTGTGTAGCACTTTGAGATTTTCACTAATGAAAAGTGCGTTATAAATTGAATTCATTATTATTATTATTATTATTATTATTATTATTATTATTATTATTGTTTAAGGAAATTCTACTGTTGCTGTTGTCATCATTCTTTAGTTTGTAGACAGGTCCCTCTTGTAAATGAGTCCTCAAGGCTCAATGAACCTGCCTAAATAAAGGTTGAATGAATGAATCTGGCAGTGTCCATGGACAAACTCACTGCCTTCGTTGGCCTTCCTCATGCATATACCGTATGTATTATGATGTCATCAGTATGTTGCTGTTTCTGTGTTGAGTTTTTTTTTCTTCCCACAACTTTCACACTGTGTCCCATCTAGGACACAGTGATGTGCCTATGATATGATTTTTTATACCTCCCCTTACTTCGTGTTCCTTTTTTCCTTATCTAAACGAAAAGGGCAGCGCCTCCCACGAGGCCGCGGCCTCAGACACCTCCGTCCCCCCATGTCTGTTTATGTTTTACTCAGACAGGCTGTACTGAAACGTAATTATGTTGTGCTTCGGTGCAATGACAATAAAGCTGACTCTTGACTCTGAATTCAAAAGAATTATGCCGAGAAATGGATTAATCTGTGATGCTCTTTTGACATTTAACCCTCTTAAACAAAAGACGATACGGGAGTGCAACATTTATTCTGTATTTAACAGTTATAACGCCATTTATGAAGTGGCATGAATACACAATGATACCTGCATTTTTTAATTGCATATTGATATATCTGGAAAACTACCGGAGTAAACTTGGAGAAAAAATAAACTATGGGAGTAAATGCAACAATGCGGCCTTGAAATGCAAAAGTTTTAACTCCGTTTCTGTGACCACTAAGAAACATTTTTCAAGTTTAATTTTAAAATATTACTCGTTTCAAAAACCAAAGTGAGAGCAGCTTCAATAACAGCAAATATTTAACTGTTGACTAAATGTCCTTGAAACAAACGAGACCAAACATAAATCTGGAACAGGACTGATTTTGTTTAGCTAAATATTGTTTAGTTTCTGGACAAAAAAATAATCTAAATTAAAATTGGTTTCATATTTCCAAGTCAGAGTGCTGTAGCTGAAGCAAACTAACATGTTTTACAACCTAAAACTAGAATTATACAAACAACCTTTTCTTTATAATAAATAATATCCATTGTTCCTGTTTTTACTTCCTTCCTGTGTTAGCTGTCACTCATCAATCATTCTGTGGTTTTCTGACAGTCTTTCTGTGACTCACGGCCATTCCATCAGGCTTTACTGCTTTTTATCTACAGATCCCTCGGGTCGTCTTTGCATGTTTGTCTGAATGCAGCGCAGACAGTTGAGCTCGCTGCAGATAAAACATTTGCAATTTAAATTGCATCAGAAAATAAACCTGTCTAAGCCGAGATCTGTCCAGAAACCTTAAATTTGAACAAAACGCAACAAGTTACATCTGCTACAGCCAGTCTGCACACACCGTGTTGCACTGTGCACGCTGGATTTAACAGCAAAATGTGTTTTGCATGTGGTAAGCAAAAAGTACGGTCATAATTTAATTATTTTATAATTATTCTGCAAAAACCTACAGTCAGTCACAATAAAACAGTTTATTGAAACTTTACATCCTTCATTTCATGGACAACCTTAGTGTAGAAACACTTCATTCCACACGCAATATGACTGCTAAACTCCCAGTAACATGCCCATCATCATCATCATCATAAGAATCATCATTGTTATTATTATTTTACATTTAAATGAGTAATACAGTTTGGTTTCAGTTCACGGTAATTACAGATTAAATGGTTTGTTTTCAGGCAGCACGACGGCTCAGTGGTTAGCACTGTTGCCTCACAGCAAGAAGGTCCTGGGTAGGGGTGCGAATCTCTCAAGTGTCTGGAGAATCGATTTTTGGTGTCACGGTTCGATTTAAAATCGATTTTTCGATTCAGAAACAGTTTTTGTTTCAGAAACGATTTTTCTATTAAAATAGTCATGTATTTAGTTTCAGTTTTGTAACTGACAAGCTGAAAAGAATAAGCAACAATGTAAACAAATGAAACATTTATTTAAAACAATAATTTTAGGTTCGTTATTGTATCAAATTTTTTGCATTGTTTGATATTTATACCAAAAATAGGAACAAATAATACAGGAATGCATTAAATTCTGTAACTTAAATAACCAGTATTAGGTTGGCTTTTTGCTCTGTTACTTATAGAAGATTATTGTTTGAATTGATTGTTTGAACTTGTTTTGTTTTTGAAAAAAGGGGCAGATAAAATAAGATTTCTTCTTCTTTCTACCACCTTTCATTTTATGTATTCTTTCATATAGTCAAAGTCAAAGTCAACTTTATTGTCAGATCTGCAATATGTACAGTGCAGGACATACACAGGACCGAAATTGCGTTTCTCTCAGTCCCTCGGTGCAACAGTAAACATCTAAACATTGAAACACTGAAACATATAATAATAGACATAAGCATAAAATAGTAAAACTAACACTGTCCTGAGTTTTTTGCATAGTGGTATAAGAGTATGAAAATTTACACCAACTCTAAAACTAAAACATTAAACATTTAATGAACATAATATTGTCCTGAGTTTTTGCATACTAGTATAAAAAAAAGAGTATAAAAAGTATAACTAAAATAAACTAAAGGTTTCTAGCATTGACATTTGCAAAGTGGCAAAGCAGCGTATGAGTCAATGTACACAGTATATGTATGAGGTAGTAGTTGATGTTGTTGTAGAGGCAAAAAGTGGCATATGCAGTAAGGCACATTGGGCATCCCTAAATAAGACCGTTCAGAGCACACTGTATATGTACCAGCAGTGGTGTAGATATTAGAGTAGTGTAAATAAATGTAAACAGTAGTAATTACATGTAAGCAGTAGTAATAAAAGTAAACAGTATTAATAAATGTAAACAGAGAATGTAAACAGTATTATGATTATAGGCAGTGATGTAATACAGACATTAGTGCAAGTATGAGAAGTAGTGCAAACTGTATGAGCACATGACCGAGAGTTTAGTGAATAACCCGTTTGATGACACAGAGTCTAGTGTTAAAAACTTTGTGTTGAGTGATAATATGTGAGAAAGTTTTAGTGTTAAGGCAGTTCAAATGGGAGGGGAGGCAGAGCAGGCAGAGTGTTTAGCATTCTGACTGCCTGATGAACAGAGCTGTCTCTCAGTCTGCTGGTTCGAGCCTGGAGACTCCTCAGTCTCCTCCCTGATGGCAGCAGTCTGAAGCAGCTGTGTAGTGGGTGTGTGGGATCACCTGCCATGCGGTGGGCTTTCCGAGTGAGGCGTTTGCTGTGTAAGTCCTGCAGTGAGGGCAAGGAGGTGCCCACGATCTTCTCAGCTGCTCTCACAATGCGCTGGAGGCTCTTGCGGCATGATGCAGTACATGCACCAAACCACACAGTGATGCAGCTGGTCAGGACACTTTCTATGGCACCTCTGTAGAAGGTGCTCATGATGGGGGTTGAAGCTCCAGCCCTTTTCAGCTTGCGGAGAAAGTAGAGACGCTGGTGAGCCTTCTTTGCCAGTGCTGCAGTGTTCCTGCTCCAGGACAGGTCCTTTGAGACGTGCACTCCCAGGAACTTGGTGCTGTCTACTCTCTCCACTGCGGTGCTGTTGATGGTCAGAGGGGATGTTGGGCATCCCTCTTCCTGAAGTCCACAACAATCTCCTTTGTCTTCTCCACGTTGAGAGTGAGATTGTTGTGTCCGCACCACAAGGCCAGGCGGCTCACCTCGTTCCTGTAGTCCGTCTCATCGTTGTTGCTGATGAGACCTACCACTGTTGTGTCGTCCGCAAACTTGATGAAGTGGTTGGAGCTGTACGATGGTGTGCAGTCGTGTGTTAGCAGGGTGAATAGAAGGGGGCTCAGCACACATCCTTGTGGGGCCCCTGTGTTCAATGTGATGGTGCTAGATGTGTTACTCCCGATCCGTACTGTCTGTGGTCTCCCGGTCAGGAAGTCTAGCAGCCAGTTACACATTGAGGTGTTCAGCCCCAGACTGTCCAGTTTAAGGATGAGCTGTTGGGGGATGATGGTGTTAAATGCCGAGCTGAAGTCGATGAACAACATTCTAACATAGGAGTCCTTCGTGTCCAGATGTGTGAGAGCTGTGTGAAGGGCAGAGGAGATGGCATCGTCGGTTGAGCGATTAGGTCGGTATGCAAATTGGAAGGGATCCAGGGAGTCAGGGAGGACAGATGTGATGCTTTTCATGACTAGCCGTTCAAAGCACTTCATCAGGATGGGGGTGAGTGCTACTGGGCGATAGTCATTGAGGCATGCGGGCGTTGCCTTCTTTGGGACAGGGATGATGGTGGTGGCTTTGAAACAGGTGGGGACGATGGCCTGGCTCAGTGAGATGTTAAAGATGTCCGTGAAGACCGCTGCGAGTTCCCCTGCACAGTCCTTCAGCACACGACCAGGTATGTTGTCAGGACCAGAGGCCTTCCGGGCGTTAATCTTTATGAATGATCGCCTTACGCTGTCTGAGGACAGCGTCAGCACCTGGCCATCAGGAGAGGGGGGGAGTTTATGTGCTGGTGTGCTGTTACTTGCCTCGAACCGAGCAAAAAACTCATTCAGTTCATTCAGCGCAGAGGCTGAGCTGTCACAGGTCTGGGGGGGTGGTTTGTAGTTTGTGATGGTCTGTATTCCCTGCCACAGACTGCGTGTATCCCTGCTGTCCTTGAAACGGTGAGCTATTTTCCCAGAATACTGCTTCTTTGCCTTTCTGATGCCCCGGTCCAGGTTGTTTCTGGCTGCCCTCAGGCCCACCTGATCTCCCGCTTTGAAGGCAGCATTCCTGGCTCTCAGGAGTCTGTAAACCTCAGCTGTCAGCCATGGCTTCTGGTTAGCCCGAACAGTGATGGTTTTAAGGTTGGTTACATCATCAATGCACTTGGTGATGTATGAACATACAGTGTCTGAGTACTCCTGGAGACATGTGGTGTTGTTTGTGGTAGCAGCTTCTTTGAACATACTCCAATCTGTGGTGTCAAAACAGTCCTGGAGTGCCTCTGAAGACCCCTCTGGCCACACTCGTATCTGCTTGCGGACTGGTTTTGTGACTTTCACCAGTGGCCTGTATGCTGGCTTTAGCATAACACAGATATGGTCAGAAGCACCAATGTGGGGGAGGGGGATGGCTCTGTAGGAATTTTTCATGGTGGTGTAAACCTGGTCCAGGGTGTTGTTTCCTCTTGTTGCAAAGTTTATGTTTCTGTATGTTTTTGGAAGAACACTCTTTAAATCTGCATGGTTGAAATCACCAGCCGTGATGAGAAAAGCATCAGGATGGGCTGTTTGTTGCTCACTGATGTGCAGATATAGTTCATTTAGTGCCTCACCTCTATCTTTGCTGTTGGAGCTTGGGGGGATATATACAGCAACAATCAAAACAGCTGTAAACTCCCTCGGTAAAAAGAACGGTCTGCATTTAATAGTCATGAACTCCACTAAATGTGAGCAGTGTTTGTAGACCACAGCAGCATCACGACACCATGCGTTGTTGATGTAAACACAGAGCCCCCCTCCCCTTGTCTTACCTCCCTCGAGGGTTCGGTCCGCTCTGTAGCATGTTAGCTGCTCCAGCTGAATAGCATGGTCCAGAACGTTGTTGTTGAGCCACGTTTCCGTGAATACAAACACACAACAGTCTCTCACAGTCTTTTGTGTCGTTCGCAGCAGGCGTATATAATCCAATTTGTTGTCCAAGGAGCGCACGTTAGCCAGAACCATGGATGGGATCGCCGGCCTGTGTGGGCTAGCTGCTAGCCTCGCTCTGATCCTCCGCGTTTACCCCGCTTCTGTTTCCTGTCACGCCGCTTGTGGCGTTTCCATGGCGGGCGCGGTGAAGCGTCACGCCGCTTGTGGTACTTCCACGGCGGGCGCGATGGAGGGAAGGTCGGGGCTGGCTTCCAGAGCAGCTCGCAGTCACGAAGCTGATGTAACTCCACCTCGAGCTCATGTAGCTTCTTCTGGAGTTCGCTGTTTATTCCCAAATGAGCGGTTTTTCCGACATTCTTGAACACGTAGACAAGACAAAGACGTGCCGGCAAATTGCGGCGTGCAGGACAAGACAGACGAAAGCATCGTGTTGCTGGGAGAGAGAGAAGCCGCAACGTTTGCACGCGCCGCCATGTAGTATACTCATATACTATGAGATATGGTTTTATTTTCTTTATCTTTTGGGTTTTAATGTAAAAACAATAAATAGAATTGGGGGCTTTTAGAATCGATTCTGAATCGCCAGGACTAAGAATCTAATTTTTTTTTTTAATCGTCCCTAGTCCTGGGTTCAATCCCTGGTTGGACTTGGGGTCATTCTGTGTGGCGTTTGCATGTTCTTCTCGTGCCTGTGTGTGTTTTCTCCGGTTTCCTCCCGCAGATCAAAAACATGCATGTTAGTCTGCCTTCAGGCCCAGGCCTCCCTTGCAAAAGAGATCTGTGATCTCCATGGGATTTGTTACATAAAGGTTATTAAATAAATACATTTTCAGTCACTGATGCTTTAATAATAATCCACTCTACATGTTTAATAATCAGGAGCTAACTGAGCTGCATTTGGATTATAAATAAACACTTATTTTTTTGTTATGTCGTGTGTGTCACCAGCTCTTTATCATGTGACCCCCCTCCTCCCTCAGTTATCAGCCCCTCACACGAGTCTCCACCTTTAGCTTCAGCTGCCTACAGCTGCGCTCTTTAAAACTTTCACTTTGAGTTCATGACGCGCTTCATTTGTTCTTCAAATCCACAAACGTTTGCAGCAGAGCTATACGTCATCACATCCGTGACAGCATTTCCCTCATTTCGGCTGCAGAACTACAAGCGGAAGTACCTTTGAAGGATTTTATTTGCGTCCTCCTGGCTGACGTCCATGCCCAGATCAGCGAGCGACTGCTTTATCTCCATGTAGTCTATGCAACCTGGTCAAATAAATGCAAAGCGGAGCTGAAGCAGATAACACGAACAACACAGAGTCAGCATTTATGATGTTGAACAGTACCATCGTCGTTTTTGTCCAAGCTCTTGAACGTTAGAAGTAACTTCTTCTCGTGGTCCTTCAGGTACTTGGAGAACTCGTTGAAGTTGAGCCCATCGTCTTTGTTCTGGTCTCCAGAGGAAATTATTTTCTGAGGAAAGAACACAAAATCTCGTGAGTCGGGCTTCTTGAAGCTGCCGCCTGCGACGTGTCTGCAGCGGGGTGTCTGACCTCCTGAAGAGGTGAAGCGAGAGGTTTGAGTTCTGCTGCAAGTCGAGCTGACTCGATCATCTCTTCTTCAAGCAGCAGCTGCTTGGCTCTGCCACTAGAGGGCAGAGTAACACAAACATCTGCTTCTTTACTGAGCCTGACCTCTT
>JBBPBX010002741.1:0-28664 GCA_038048925.1 Garcialebias charrua | reverse complement strand
TCCTCCGGGTACTCCGGTTTCCTCCCACAGACCAAAAAAACATGCTTGTTAGGCTGATTGGTGACTCTAAATTGACCCTAGGTGTGAGTGTGAGAGTGGATGGTTGTTTGGTGTGAGTGAGACAGGTCCCTCTTGTAAATGAGTCCCCGTGACTCAACGAGGCTAGCCTGTATAAATAAAGGTTGAATGAAAAAAAAAAAAAAAAAAAACAGAGAGCCCTTTCATATCTGTTCAATCTGTGCTGCTGTATTCTGACCAGCCGTCAGGGGGCGACGGAGAGACGAAGGCGGGCTTTATTTGAAGCTTGACTTTAGTTAGAAGTTGTGGAAGTTGTCACTATCTCATATCCGGTAAAGCAGAAAGTATTTCAAAGTAAAACAGAGTTTAATTTTTTAACACACATTATGTTGTTAATTAAATATAATAGAATATTTATTTATTTTATTAATAATATATATGTATTCTAAAGCAATACGCTACTGGATGTCTCGAATTTACCCCCTGGGATTAATGATTGATAATAGCCGTTAGCTTTTATTTTGAAACCATTAACAGGAAACAGTTCTTGTTTCGCTTCAGTGAGTTTTGAACGTCTGTTGTTATCGCTTCACCATCCTCCCTCATCACCTACGGTGAGCCAGAAACACAATGGACCCGTAATGTCAAAGACATCTGAGATAAGAGCATCGCCTTGACGGAACGGAGACGGTGTATGGACGTAATGATGATGAAAAAGAAGAAATTTAAGTTCAGGGTGGATTTTGATCTGGACGAGCTGTCGTCGGTTCCTTTCGTGAACGGTGTCCTCTTCTGTAAAGTGAGACTGCTGGACGGCGGCTTCTCCGAGGAGTCTTCGAGGTAAAAAAATACTGAAATGAAGCCCCGGACCTCTGAGCTTCATTCCGCTGGGTTAAATTAGTTTTGTGGTTTTAACCTGTTTAAAATGCTAACAGCTAGCTAGCTGAAATGCTACACGGCCAATGATTAAAAATGGCTCATTGTTTTGTTTTGGTCAGACCTGTCATTCTTTACAAGTTTGTACCTTAGACAAAACAAACAAACAAACAAACAACAACAAAAAACAGTTCAAATAGCTCAATAACATTTAGTTTCACAAAATAATCACAAGGCTACAAGTTGGCTGCTAAGCCAACATCTGGTTGTATTTTTAGAAGTAATTGGAACCAACGTTTGTTCTTTGTACCCCTGGAAGGTTTGGGGCCAAAATTCATTACTTTATACACCCGAGCCTTGTACATAATGTTTAATTTGTTCACCAAATAAACAAAAAGCAAACAGTGTAATTTTAATTTGTTGATGCATCAGTCAAGTTTATGCAAACATTTAATGTCCTTTTTATGTTCAAATGCAAATCCAGTGTATTATGAACATGACAGCAGTTTGCACAGAAAATAAAGGAGAAATACTTATTGTTAAACTGGCCATTGGCACTTTTATTTCCAATCAGGAACAAAATGAAACTTTATTTTGTGCTGTCTAACATTGTTAATATAAAAACATTTTAAACATGATGGAATTATGTGTGGAAATTTAGAGGCCAAAAAAAAAAGCTTTAAAAAAAAAAAGACAACAGACAGCTTTCACAGCCTAAATGTAAGTCCCGTACTCGTTCGTTCTTCTCTGATCCTTAACAAAATAATTACAAGCACATGATGTCTTCTTATAATAAAGAAAAAAAATAGAGTTATAAACAGAATACATATGGAATAAAATAAATTATGACAATAAAAGGTCAACATGCAACTTCCTGTGGGATCAATAAAGTTCTATCTTATCTTAAAATGACTTTGCCTGAAATGTCAGTGGGGTGCGGCAGATATAAAATGATTAGCAAGCTGTGCAGGAGGAAACTGAAGCGGAACAGCATCGGGATAAAATTTAGTCTATTTTAATGTACAGTTATAGTGTTTGTTACAAGAAATGGCTAGATGATACTCCAGCAGTTGGCTGTATGAGAAAATGACCTCAAGCCATTATTCATTGTGACCCTGGAGTAACTGAGTCATGTTGTTGTTTTTGCTGACATAATGGCACGACCAAAGTCCATCCTTCTTTGCTGTAACCAGTTTTGTTTAGTCACTTGATCAGTTTTAACACTGCAAAAGGAAGCATTATGAAATGATTATATCCCTGATTATATAACAAACCTTCTTTTTGCTCCAAAGAAAATAATTCAAATTAAAATAAGAAAGTTAGGGCAAATCTGTACTGGAGGTTTTGTGTAAAGCTATTTCTAATGTTGTGAGAGAAGTTTGCATCATTGCCTTTTTTTCATGTAGCTTGCATCAACTCATTGTCTTCATCTCCATTTATTCTATAGGTTTTTACCTTTTTTGTTGTAAGTTTTGACATATTTGCACACGATTTCTGGAAAAATACATGGATTTAATTTTCCTGCTGTAGGCTTTTAAAATGAAACATGTGAGTGCAGCTGTCTTTAAATGGAGAGCAGCTGCATAGTTTAACAAGACATCTGAACCATGCAGTCAGACAAGAGAGGATGGCCTCAGCTTGTGCTTTAAACTCTACTTTTCTGCACTGACTAATTGGATTTTGCTGTATAGTGGAGTGTTGAGAGCCATAGTGCATAAAAAGTCAGAATTCCCAAAGCGTGCAGTGTCCAGCTGGATGGGAGTTCCCTCTCCAAATCTGGGAGTTCACTCTTGGAAATGTAACAACCTCCAGATGAAGTCAGCATTGGTAAAACATTAGTCACA
This sequence comes from Garcialebias charrua, assembly GCA_038048925.1. Lineage (NCBI taxonomy): Eukaryota > Metazoa > Chordata > Actinopteri > Cyprinodontiformes > Rivulidae > Garcialebias > Garcialebias charrua. Next base: position 25,926 of record JBBPBX010002741.1, on the reverse strand, counting down.
CATCTGCTGCTTTTTATTTGTTGTGAGGCAACAATGCAGTGCAAAACAAAAGCCTGAATGTTCAGATAGTTTTAGCCTTCTTAACACGGATCTACACACCCATGCCTTCAAAACACTTTCCTTTATTTTGCTTTCTTTAGTTTTGCCATTCACATTTTCAAATCTCAACATTTCCAGTTTTGTACTTATGGCATGTTTCTTTTTTTTTGTATTTGTACCATACTCGAGCAGAAAATCTTGTGCATAAGTGCAGTTTTTGTATAAAAGCAGCAGCATATACTGTACAGTAGTCTGTCGGCTATATAAACAGACTTGAGTTGGTAAGGTGAGTGGGAGAATAGAGAGGCGCCAGTAAAAGGGAGGCCATCTGTAGCATCGTAATTCTGCCCACGCACTTTCGCTGTCACTTTGTCGCCTCATCTTTGCTGAGAGCAGCCTGCGAGTTGCGTGCAGTTTAACCTCAAGATGGAGGAGGACGTGTGTATCTTTTTATCGGTTTCGTGCCAACACACAACACTTCTGCTGTTTTAACCCACAAGTTAATCAGTCACCTGAATCGTTAGACACATACAACAGTAATCAGCTGTGTTATTAACCACCCAGAAATTTAAAAAAAAAAAATCATGTAAACTTGTATCTGCAGCTTCAATCAGTTAGAATTTTTAATCTAGTACTCATTCAGCTTTTCATGCTAATTATTACTTAAAAAGCCATGTACTGGTTATCAGTACAGTACAGTATAATAGTTTTACTAACCGGATTCCAAAAAAGTTGGGACACTAAACAAATTGTGAAAAAAAAAGCTGTTCATTATATGCTCAATTTCCTTTTTCCATCCACTTATTGCTACTTGTCCCAACTTTTTTGGGATTTTTTGACACTGTGAAATTTTGAATCAACATATTTTTCCTTTAAAATTTTACATTTACTCAGATTAAACTTTTGATCTGTCGTCTATGTTCTATTACGAATACAATATTGACATTTGCCATCTCCACGTCATTGCATTCAGTTTTTATTCACAATTTGTTTAGTGTCCCAACTTTTTTGGAATCCGGATTGTATTTTGCTTTTAAGTACCAGCAATATAAAATCCAAATTAATAACTTGTTTTAATAATACTAACATTAATCTCACTTTTCATGTTTTCCTCAAATAGCAGGAGCCATTTGAGCAAAGAGTTTTGTATGTTTGAATGAAACAGTTGTATTTTATTTGAATAACAGTTTTTTTGTCCCTGCTAAAGAATATGACACATATTTTTTTGTGTGTATTATGCCAAACATTTAATTTTCAGGGGTTTTGATATGATTTGGAGTGAAGGGATGTTATTAAATTGATTATGCTACATAAGGCATGACATACTGCACTGACCTCAGCGAGCAGTAGCTGATTTGACCTTTAATTTGGCCTTTAAGAATTCAGCATACAACCCAAGCATAAATATAAATGAAATCCAGCCTTTCTTATTATGACCTTTAAGGGTCTAATTCTTGGTGACACTCTGTTGCAGGGAGCCAGTGCAGGCAAACTCTGTTCGATGGAGGAAGCGGTTCTCCTTCCCTTGCAAAATGAGCGCCAATGCAGGAACTGGTGTTCTGGACCCGTGTGTGTGTCGTGTGTCTGTCAGAAAGGTACACTGAGCAGCTCGCAGTAGAGGACTTTTGACAAAAATAAATGTGATTTAACTCAGTCTTAACAACAGATATGGTTATGAGTTCCACGTAGGTTGTGGTTCACTGAAACCTGACGGTTCCATGAGAAACTCTAAGTACCGGTAACATGTAAACAAAGAAGTTCAGTGGTGATGGTTATTATTTTAAAGTCTTAAATGTGACTGTTAATCATCTGATAAGACTTTTTTGCAATATATTATATTTATTATTATTAGCTTTGATAATTGGCTTACTCGTTAAAAAAACTATTAAGTTATTTATGAAAAGTAGTTTTACTGCATTTTTGTGCTATTTTAATTACTTAAATGTTTTTTGAAGAACCATTAAGCAACAATGTTTTTCCTCTTTTTTTTAGGAGCTTAAAGGTGGAAAGGCATATGCAAAGGTAATGTTGACATGTTATGATCCCTCCGACCAACTTCTCTGTCTTCTGATTTTACAACAATCAGACATCTTGGTGTTGATAGCCTGCAGCTAACAGATGGCCCTCAGTGCCTGAAGGTTGTCTCACTGTCACGTGTTTTTGTTCAGAATATCTGAAAACAATAGTTTGCTGAGAACTTTGAACCTTTACTTTGGAACAAAAGGAACTTTACTGAAATTGCATTCAATGTCAATGTCATTGGCTTCCAGAGATAATATTACTCAGGAAAAAAAGAAGTTCTGCCCTGTGACATTCTGTCTCTTTTAGCTTGGCTTTGCAGATCTGAATTTAGCAGAGTTTGCCGGCTCAGGAAATACAACTCGGAGGTGTCTGCTGGAAGGCTATGATACCAAAAATACGCGGCAAGATAACTCCATTCTCAAGGTAACATTCAAATGCTCTACCTCACTGAAATGTTTTTTTAGAATTAGAAGTCATTTTTTAAAATAATAACCATGTATTAAGGATGTGGTTTATTGCATTAAGACACAATCCCTTTCAATAAAAAGACAGTGTTGCTTGTTGAATGAGCAAAAAGAAAATGTTGATTTGGGTATTTTCACATCCAAGAGCTGCTGCGTTAACCAAACACCTCAACAAGGAGTAGTTTGAGGACCCAGGGCGTGCATGTTTACTTATTCATAATAAAATTACTGGAGTTTTTACCCTTTATTATCATAAGTAAAACCATATAACGTTTAAAAAAATTTACAGGTCATTATCAGTACACAGTTGATGTCGGGGGATCCTTGTTTTAAAACGTAAGTTTAAGAAACATTGCTACTTTTTCTTTCTTTTTTTCACTCAAAAGCTGTGTTATTTAATCATTTAAATAATTAATGTGATCAATTAATTGAGGTGATTGTAATAGCTGCTCCACATGTGTATAATCCATTCAGTCGCTTAGAAAACAGTGAGTTAATTAAAAAAATGTCGCATTGCTACTTTTTTTCACCTTTGATGGAGTTGACATATTAATATAAATTATATTAATATGTTAATTATTAATTGTCACTCATGACAACATACTGGTCTCTTTTATTACGGTAATATTTTCAAGCCTTTAGCATGGCTGTCTCTCTGCTTTGCTTATTTTGCTTCTGAAAGAACCATTGTCACAAATTAGAGGAGATAAAAACACAATTGTCTTTCTTCTGGTATCAGACCTCCCTCCACAGCCACAGTGATTGGTATCCCAGGTGATGGAGAGAACCTGCTGGAGGAGAGGAAAGGAGGAGATTCACAGAAAGGCTGCTGTGGTGAGTTTAATCATCTCCCATTACACCCCTCACCGTTTCTTCATCACCCTTGTTACTTTCCTGGATATCTGCAGACGTCTTACAGATTAAAGTCTCATTGTGCCACCACATGGAAAGCCATTTCAGATTGTTTTATTTTATTTATTTTTGAGGTTTAGTTCCAGGTTTACTTGCATATACAGTAATTGTCTATTATGGAAGTAAAATGTGTCGCTATGATTTTAATTAAAAAATGCCACTGAAATTTTTATGTTGCATGTTTGTATTTAATTTTTCAGTGTTAAAATATATTCAGCATACATTTTTACCTTTAAAAAAATCATTGTCATTATTTCTGTATGTTTGAAATTTCATTTGTTATTTTACTTCAAGCTAAAAATTCACACTATCATTTCAAAGTGATTACATTTTCAATAGCTGCTTTTCAGTGTTAAAGGGGACCACAGATGCAAAATTCACTTTTTAATGTTTTTTTTACTCAACTTTGGGTATTTACTTCATAAAAAAACAGTCCTTGTGCCAAAAAAATGCACCCAGTGGTTTATTTACTCTAAGTAGATTTATTTATTTTTGATAAATACACCTGGATTCACACTTCCTGCAGTTATTGACGTCACAAGCCGTAGCCAATCACCTCAAACCTGAGTCCAGCCCCTCACCTAGCAACCCCTGGTTAGGCTCAACCAGAGCCATATAAAGTGAGAGTTGCGACACTTCCATAGAGATCCGTTGTAAGAATGGAATGCGGAAGTCACGTGGGTCATGGAGGGGGCGATTTGTTCCATGCTCTGTTTAACAGTCTGACTCTGCCTGCAGTAGCGCTCCGTTGCCGCCAGAGGGCGCAGCTCCACAAGGTTTCCATGGCCGTTGTTTGGAACGATTGACTGCCAGTTGGCGACTTCAAAGAGTGTCAGAACTCTCTATATATACGGCTCTGGGCTCAACCCACTTCTGTATTAAACACATGACTGTTGTTTTTCATGATTTCATCTCATCTTTTGTTTATATGTTCTTAATTTCATGTGTACAGCACTTTGTTGCAGCTGTGGTTTTTTTAAATGGCTTTATAAATAAAGTATAATTGTTATTTTTATGTTTTAGTTCAATTTTTAGTGTATTTGCGATCGCTCCCAACGCGCAGCCGGCAAAAATTAAACGAGCGGACCCCCGGCGTAGGGACCGGTTGCGACGGGACCCTCTTCTGGCGCGATGGAGCGGAGCTTCAACTGTACAGCCTCATTTCAGCCTCGCAGCAGGCTCGCAGCAGTGAGGACCTTCTCCTTACGGATTAATTTACGGGAGACACTTGGTGAACTTTGTGTTGTCTTGACTGGAACAGCGATAACTCCCAAAATCTCCGCGTGCAACGAGCGGAGCTGGCGAAAACCGGAAGAGGAACAAGCTAACATTAGCTTCGGATTCGGGTGGTCTAATGCTAAAAGGAGCAGCAAACTGCGGCGCGCTCAGACGGGTTTCGGTAAGTTATCTTAAGCTAACACTAACAGTAAGTCAAATGAGTAATAAAAAAAGAGCTAATTTTAAAACAACAACACATTACAGATACTGGCTGTTACAGAGGGCGTAAACAGATCGTTGAAGGGCGTGGACTTCAAGAAACCGGTCGTTCAAAACGAAAGTTAAAAATGGCAGAATTAAAAAGGGTATAATTAATTATCTAAGAATTATTTTGTGTATTAAAATGAATTAATATTGTCAAGATAGCACACAGACATAACATAAAAATTTTAAATACCTATATGTGGTCTCCTTTAAAAAAAATTGAACTTTTTTTTGCGCATCATGTTACATAAACCATACTATAGAAAAATGAAAACCTTAAACTCACCGTTGAGTTAGCGTTAGCTTCCTTGACCGCCTCGGAGTTGCTGTTTTCCTTTAAAATTGGCACAAGTGTAACGTCACGTGACTAAGAACGCGGATGTGGGTGTTGGATTCTGTCATCCTTTGCTAATGTCTGCGACCTGAAGTAACCCTGTCTTTTTTACACTTAATTTTTAGACGCTGAATTTCAGAAAGCGAAATTGAGCCAGTTGAATCTCAAGACACTGAAAGTATTGCGTTTGAATTTTGAAAGATTCAACTGAAACACAGCTATTGAAAATGTGATCACTTTTAAATAATAATGTGAATTTTAGCTCGAAGTGGAAATAAATGAAATTTCAAACAGAAATAATGACAATAAATTTTTTGGGGGGGTAAAAAATGTATTCTGAATATCTAAAAAAGCTAAGTCTGGTCCTCTGGACATTCAAAAAAACAAAACAAAGCAACAAAAAAAAGAAGCTTTTTTAGATTTTTCTACCTGGATTATTGAGCATGCATCAGGGTACAGTATTCTGAATACATTTTAACACTGAAAATTTAAATGCATGTACAAACATGCAACATTAACATTTCAGTGGCATTTTTAAATTCAAATCCTAGCGACACATATTTACTTCCATAGTTATTTTCCCCTCTTTTTTGCATTCACAAGATACAAAACCTGAATGCTTTCACCTGTCTGTTAAAGCAGTGGGGTTCAGTCATTCAGACACGGTTAACTTCAGCACATACAGAAATTACAAAATACTTTAATTTAGCACATGATCTGCTTGTCAGTGCAACATACACAACTGTACCATTAAATAGGTAAATAACTGTGTTGTGCATGCTGATAATCCAAGGATTCCCCCACTCATTCACTGCAGCACCAAAGTGTTTTATCACAGAAGCTGAGCCAAAAGGTTCTGCATAACAAACCATGTGGCGGCAAGTCCAGCTGCTCTGTAGCATGCTCTTTTAGAAAGCCTAAAATGCTAGAATATTTTAATATTTGTATTTAAAAAACTACCGTAGAAGTACTGGTATTCTGATAAATGCAGAGTTTTAAGAGCGCTTTTCTTTACTGTTTAAATTCAAACCAGTGGTGGTGTTAATAATAACACCACCACCATAAGTAATTTTGATTTGATCACCAATACTTTGTATGTGCCAGCTGGTCTTTTTCCATTATTCATCACTTACCAGTACACCTAGACTTAGCTTCTCCCACTAAAACAATCCATACTTTCTGTTGCTGTACATTGTTTTTGTTAGTTTTGTTTCATTAAATCAATGTCTACACATCAAGAAATGCATGAGCGCTATAGTGTTCTATCTAACAAAAGATGCACTGGGGTTCAAAACGTTTGTTTCTTTACATTTTCGGGTCATTTCTCTGCAGTATCCTGCACTCATTTAAATTAACTTTCTTATCCACTTTTGCCATTTACCTGTACATAAAATGTCTCCATTGTCTCTTGGCTGTCTGTTTTATGTTATTTTGTCATGCAGAAGAGATGGTTAATTTCCTCTGCATCATCTTGCTCAGTGTGTGTTGAAGTGTGAACACATTTCAGTGTTGAATGCTTGAGCGTAGAAGAGCTAATTTATAATTTAAATTCTCTTTTTAGATCAACTACAATCTGTTCTGACCTGCGGGCTTTCACTCGGTTAAAAATAGAACTGTGGTCTGTCTAACTGGGGGGTTGTGCTTTTGCATGCGCATGAAATGTTTTTTTTTTTGTTTTTTTGCCGTTCTCTTCTAAAAGCACCATCATTTACATTAGGTGTGATTTACGTGCTGGTTTATTTAGTTGTAAAAACAATAAACCCAGTACTTTTATAATTTTCAAAATGGTGAGTTCTGTGCAACAGCTCCAGCATTTTTTATGTTTATTTGTCATTTCAAACTCAACTTAGGAGAGATGTGTGATATTGATATACAGGGAACCCCCGACCTACGAACGAGTTTGGGACCTAAGAACCGTTCGCAGCTCGATCCGTTCGTAGGTAGGGGGTGAAAATTATATTTAAAAAAAAAAATTATTCATTCATTCATTCATTCAACCTTTATTTATCATGCTAACGGAGCGCGCGCACACATTTAAGCATGTAAAGTAGTGTACTGTAATGTTAAACATTGCTATTCACATTTACAGAATAAATAAAAATATATTTTCTTACTTTGAGATGGTCAAAGCCGACATAGGTTGCCATGCGTTGATTGTTTTCGGGCCAAGCAGCGCGGGGGCCGGCAAGCCACCGCAGCTGCTCCAGACCTGTGTTAGCTAGCTGGCTAGCTTCTGCTAGCCAAGCCATGAGCTAGTGTTGGAGCGGCGGCGCGATCAATCTGCAGCTGCTGCTCCAGCCGCTGCTCCAGCCTGAGACGTCCACAGAGCTATTCCAGCTAGTAATTAATCCACATGATGCGATCCTGGTCACCAGTGTTCAAAAGGCCGGCTCCCGTGTTAGCTCCAGTGTTAGCTCTGGAGCTAGCCAGGCCGGAGGTGTAGCCAGGCCGGCCGGAGGTGTTCGCACGGCGGCCTGGCACGATCGGCGATAAATCCGCTGCTGCTTGAGACATCCACAAAGTTCACAGAGACGTTTCCAGCTAGTAATTAATCCATATGAAGCCATCCTGGTCACCAGTCTTCGTCCGGCTCTCGGCAGCTAACCTAAGATGGCGTCCGGTGTTCTACATTAATTTGTGACCGGAGACCCCAGTGACTGAACCTAAAATAGCGTCCGGTGTTCTACATTAATTTGTGACCGTGTAAACTGAAGACCTACTTCCTGTTGCCCAAAATTGCTCAAAAATTGCTCAAAAATGATCAGAAATGATCTTTTTTATCATAATTATTATTTATAAAGCCTTTAAAACAACCAGAGCTGCAACAAAGTGATGTACACATGAAATTAAGAACATTTAAACACAAAAAAAAAAAAAAAAAAAATTTTTTTTTAAATTCATATTTTTATTAAATATGATATGTTCGTAGGTCCCGTGGTTCGCAGGTCGATGGGGTCGTAGGTCGGGGGTTACCTGTACTGTATACTGTAGTTGCGTATGTGTTTTCTGGCCGTGCTAGTTTTCCTTTTGTGCATCGATGGGTTGACACTAAAGTAGCCCCACCAGTTTTCATCAAGTTCCTTTGTGAATTTTGAAAGGCTGGATTTGTAGACAACGGTTCTTCTCGGCTGTTGAAATAAAGTTGTGTCAGTAGTTATCCAGTCATTAATTTTTTCAATAGGTTTCTGTTGCCTCATTTGAGTTGATACAGCTTCCTCAAACCTGCCAACTCAATCATCGGCTTTTGAATTGCGGATGAATAGACGAATGAAGTGGAAGCCATGGACGAGTTGTATGGTTGTTTGTGGTTTTTGACAATCAAAGTAGAAACGGCTTGAAATCAGCAGCCAGTTACATTTCAGACTGAGCTAAATATAGCTCAGCGTTCAAGCTCTGGACAGTGCAAGTTTTGTTTTGCCTCTATGAAATTGGTTTTTTGTGTTTGTGCATTTTTCCACTTCATCCAGTATTTCCAGTTGAGTGCCTTTAAGTTTTTAGTCATCCCTTGTCCCTCTGCCCTTTCTGATCCAGGAGAGACTCGAGAAGGAAAATGTCCCGTTGTGTCAGATGATCTTGGGGGTTGCGGCCACTCCCGAACATCTAGCTACGCCAGCCAACAGTCCAAACTCTCAGGTAGAAATAGCTCACATTCTAAAAGTTGTAATCATTTTACTTTGCTGCTGTAGTTTGGTAATGCAGAGATGGATATAACACACAGAAAACAAGTGAGCTGTAACATTATATAATTAAAAGCATTAGATTCCAACTTCAAGTAAATAAAGAATATTTTCTGCGCTCATAAATGCCAAATTTAAAAAAAAGAAATGTATACAGTTATATTAAAAATGAAATAAAAATCACTGAGGAGAATGAAAGTCATAACGTGCATTACCAGTAATACTCCAGCATTGCAGTTCGAGTATCAATTGCAGCTAGATCAGATGACACTAATAAATGATAAGAGGAAGTAGAGCCCCACAGAGAGCTCTAATGGCCCTCTCATGAAGGGCTAACAATGTTTGTCCTCCTGCATGCAACTCTTTATAAGATTTATTCAAAACCTCACATTAGTTTGAGGGAATTTATCTCTTTTAGCAACAATGACCTTGGATGCAGACATGAACAAAACATGAGTTCATAGCTGTTGTTGCAGAGCTTCTAAATCATTGATCACATCACAAGTTGCAGATCTACACGGCTGAAAATCTACCATACATCTATTTTAGCAACAAAAAAAAATTTCACATTCTACTTTCTGCTTTCTTGCTACCTTTTTACTTACTTCTTTGCACTTTTAAACAAAACCCTGGTGTGGTAGTTCAAGCTTTACAATAAAACACTGCCAAACACGTTTTGTAAAACTGTAATAAGGAAATGAAAAAGTGCTACTTAGGTAAAGATACTTGTAAATTGATTACTGTCACATCAATGCCCCTCTCTTTCAGGCTACAGCACAGGTCACTCCCGCTCATCCAGCATGTCAGAGTTCAGCCATCGGAGGAATCACTCAGTGGGCAGCGCCTCGACGGGCATCGGAAGTATTCCAGAGCCCAGCGAGGAACGAGAGTCCAGACCCCACCCCGCTCTGCCTGAACACCCAGCTCCAACAACCACCACTAGCAACCCATCATGCACACCAGTGCAGAGTGCCTCCTCCTGCGAACGACTGAACAGGTGAATCTCTTTGGGTGAATCTTTAAGTAAAGAAGCACTTAGAGCTAATAAAATAATTGATTAAAGTATTAATAATAATTGTTAAGCTCAGTGTTTTTCAAATTTGGGGCTGCCAGGGGGGCCTCTGGTTGCTGGAGAGAACATTAAAAAACAAAACAAAAAAAAACATACTTTATATATATTTTTTTTATAAAATTTTACTTTTTTAAATTACTGTAATAAAATCAAATCTATTTTTCAGTAATTATCTTAAAATGTATTTTATAATAATATATTGAAATACTTTTCACCATGTTCATTTTTCTGATTGGCTGCCAGTCAAATGTATCAAGCTGCTTTGCTCTTCAAGATAGCATAGCAAGGATGGAATTAAGAAATTTCTAAAAAAGACTGAAGGAACCGACCAGCAGCCCTGCTGTTGTGGAAACTGCTGCTGCAAAAAAACAAAATAAAAAAATAACTCATGATGACCAGATAAAATTTGAAGGTATGAGCCTATGAGGAAGTATACATTAGGTATGACTTTACAGTCACACAGAGAAATGGCCACGATTGCCCAAAATGTGTCGTCTGTCTGAAGACCCTCACAAACGAATGTTTAAAACCTTCGAAACATCAGCGACACATGAGTGGGCATATAATACATGTTAGTTAATAACATTTTAATGATCAGCAGCTGTAATAATTAATTGAATATAGTGAATTAAAGTTAAAACATTCTAAAAGTTGATGTTTCTTTACATATTTTGTAGCATTGTTTGTGGGTTTGCGAGGAGTCCTCAGCCAGAAGCTAATGCTGTTTGCGGGGCCATGGCATGGAAAAGTTTGGGAACCTCTGCTTTAGCTTATTTGAGAAAAGAGATTACCGTAGTATAAAAGAGCAGCTGAAGCAGGCAGTCTTCTGCAGAGGAGCTGGATGTTATTTTGATGAAAAGTCAATTTCCTGTGATGTTTCAGGAAACGGCCTTAAAATCTGAGGCAAAGCAGCGGAAGCATATTGTGGTTTTATTTTGTGGTATCACTAAATGCTTTTTAAGTGACACAAAACAAACGACTAAAACTGACTACACCTTCAACCTTTATTTATACAGTTTAGTCTCATTGAGTTACAAGGACTCTTTTTCAAGAGAGACCTGTTTTAGACAAATCACAAATAACATGGTTTTAGTGAACATGTTTGGCTGGGAAGGTCACGAGTGCTTATGGGTTTAAGCTGTTAATCATTTGCTTCGATAACTACCGGTAGTCAGTTTTGTTATACAGCTTTTTGGTTACAGTTACAGTATCTGTAAGCATATTTTAATTAATTTGTGTAAACATATTTTATTAACTCAACATTTTAGGAAACTTGAACCAAGACAATTGGTGTCTTTTTGCTTATGCACATTTAAATATCACTGCAGTGACATCGAGTCGAGATTGAACAAAAACTGGACATGACAGGAAGAACTACAAGTACATCAGCCAAGACAGTCGGATGTCTATCTCCCATAAACTTGTCTATCCAAATATTTATTTTTAAGGATGAGCAAAGAAATGCATTTTATTTTGTTAATTATTTTTGTAGAGGTGATACAAAGAATCTTGTCAAGAAGCCGTGTTGATTTGTATTTTGAAGTAGCATTTTAGAAAAACAAAGTTGCAGTTTGTGTTTACAGTATATGATAAGCATAACATACAAATTAATCAAGAATTCCTTTAGAGCATGCCTGGTATGTGACCAGAGTAACTGTTTTGCGCCTTCTTCCTCAAAGTTTCCGGCCTTGACTTCTGTTTATTTCAGTGTGGCTTACACTGCATCCTGCTGACTGCACTCATTCATATTTACTCAAAACCAGTTATTACAGACAGGCCTGATTCATAGTTTCTACTAGGCAACTTTTTAAAAGTTTGCTTTGAGTTCACATGGCTACTGGATGGAAACTGCTATGGGTAGAGCCACATACTTATCCAGTGAAAATTAAACATTTAGTTTTGTTCTGGATCTTAACCAGAGCAAAGTGCAGCAGCAGAGCAGCAGGAAATGTAGTGCGCCGCTGTTTGTGCATTCAAGCATTTCAACATTTTAAGGGAGTAAAATTAAAGAAGAAAAATTAGAAGTACATGTGTTTTGTCTTGCATTTACTCTTATGTAACATGACTGGCGCTTAAGGCTTTCTGCTCAAAAGATCATGTAAGCAAATACATTTCACTTGAGCTGTTTTGCAGATACCGCCATCTTTATTTAGCGCCACCTACCAAATACAGCGCCAGTGGTTTGCGGGATTGTGTAGGGCAACCGACAGCACAGTCAATGATGGACAGGTTATCACATTTAGAAAATTGGACTGTTGCACAGCTTAAGAGTTTTTGTCGGTTCGTGATGTACCTATTTCTAATCTGAGAAGGGACATGCTTGTCAAGAGCTGTTTTGCTGCTCGTGTGTCAGGATTGAAGTCTAATGACTAGCTGACTAGCCTACATAGACTTTTGAGACAGGCCTATCTATTATTCTATAAATGCAGAGTATAAAATGTCCTTCTTGGCTGCACATCATATTTGGTATAAATATTAATTGGTTAATTTGTTGTTGTTGTTATGATAGTGGTAAATGGGACAGCATGGTGGCGCAGTTGGTAGAGCTGCCGCCTCTCAGCGGGCAGGTTCAAATTCTGGCCAGGGGTCTTTCTGAGTAGAGTTTGCATGTTCTCTCTGTGCATGCGTAGGTTTTCTCTGGGTACTCCAGTTTCCTTCCACATACCAAACACAAGCATGTTAGTCTGACTGGTGACCCCCGTGCCTGGAAAGGAAGAAGCAGGTAATATATAATGGATGCATGGATGTATAGTGGTAAATGTTTTTTTTTATTATTGTTGTCTATAACCTCAACATGGTGTATGTTTTTGTATAATCTGTAAACAAATGTATAGGTGTGTCCAAGTTTTCTGCATCTCTTATTGAAATAAGAATATAATAACTCATAAACAACTAGGATAAATAGGGATACTGGTATGACTGTTGGTTGACCGTTAAATAAACAGACTAGAGTAAACAAGTGGTATTCTTATTGTCAAATTATACATAAAATTTAATTTATTGCGTATATTCTCACTTGTTCTTGAATCTGCAGTCACTGCTGCATACATGGCATAACGATCTCCACGACCCATTTTCACACTTGTTCAAGTCACGGACCGGGTTCCCCCTAAACAGGACCACAATTATTTACGCTAAACGAAGATGGCGGTATCAGCAAAATGGCTCTTGGCAGCTGTTGATTGTGTGGATTTGTTTTTTTTTAATGGCAGTCATTATTCCAGATTATTTTTTTAATGTGCTCTGCTCGTCTTCCCTCTGGTTCCATACTTATGACATGTGAAAAAACAAGTTGTTGTTTCTACAATGTAAAAGAACAAAAATCAACTGATTCTAACATTTGTTCATCTATTCAAGTGTCTTGTGCCGTTGAAAACTGAACAGCTTTCAGTGTGTTTAAAGCCTGAGCTGCAGTTCTGTTGATATTACCAAAACCATGTTTGGAAAGGATGTTTTCTTAAAAAAATATTCTTTGCTACTTGAACGGAAACATATACTGTAGCTTAGTGATCAAACAAAACCCCTTTAGTACAAAAAATAAGACGAAAGATGCAAACAGCATTTTGAAGTTGTGCTGAAGCCACAATAACTCCTCAGTTTGTTCTCCACAGACATCCCATCAAACAGGACTCCATGGAGTCTCAGCTGAAGAGAATGAATGACACGAGGGTGGATGCTGATGATGTGGTGGAAAAGATTTTACAGAGTCAAGACTTTACACCCAGCCTGCTGGACTCCAACACTGAAGGTGACAAACGTCCGCTCTGATATCAGTAACTTAGCGTGAAACTGTTTTAAAATTTGTTTTAACAATTCAAGTTAAAAGGCATACCTGTTCTAGAGTTTATTGTCTGCTGGAGGGATGCACAGCTAGTTTGCATCATTTAGCTGATACTATTGTGTTATCCCATGAGTCATTGTGTGATCTTTGAAGAAGATATTGTCCTCCTTTCCAAGCTCTCATTCAGCTCAGTCCTTGAAAAAAAAAAAAAGCTACTGTCAATACATGATTATTTTTAGATTGCCTAGCAACTGGCTGCTCGTCATGACAAGATTTATACAGCCGGCTGTGGGTGCCTTGTGTACTGACGTGACTTTTACCGCAACTGTGTCTGCTTCAGAGGAAGGCTTACGTCTATTTGTCGGGCCAGGAGGAAGTACAGCCCTTGGAAGCCATCATCTTCCCACCAGGTGAGCATCATCAACTGCTGCACTCCCACTCATCTCATTCATTATAAAAAAGGCTCTGTATTGCCTCATCAGCCAAAGTGATGTTTAGACATTTTAAAGAAACCACATGTCGCACTGTCAGCATTCATTTTGACATTTAGATTAAATAAATATGAACTGCACCTGAATGGGGAAAAACTGGTTGTATCTCCGATTGTAAGCAGACAAAGAAAAATACGGTGAAAATTAAAATTTAATAATAATAATAATAATAATGAATTCAATTTATAACGCACTTTTCATTAGTGAAAATCTCAAAGTGCTACACACATTCATACACTGGTAGCGACAGACTACCATGCAAGGCGCTTTCCAGTCCTACCGGGAGCAACTCGGGGTTAAGTGTCTTGCCCAAGGACACAACGACACATGGTGTGGGGAACCGGGATTCGAACCGCCAACCTTCCGATCGGGGGACGACTGCCTTTACCACTACGCCACGGCCGCCCGTGAAAATTTCATCTCTCGAAAGCCAGTCTTCTCGTATTTCTATGCTGCTGTTAGAATCTTCATAGGACAACACGATGAAATCTGCAAATCACTTTCATGGCATGACATCTTTTGCTGGCTGTTTACTTATGTTGCATTTTGAAAATTTAATCACAAATTTACACACTGGTGCAGTTAATTTCATTATACCTTATATATAACTGTTATTTTGTGAAGTATAATTTTTATGTTCTGTTATCAAGGATTGTCATAGTTGTACAGAAATGAGTGACGTTAGTCTCAGTTGTGTCTTACAGTTTACATTTGAAAGTTTGAATGAAATCAATTGTAATCAACCTTTAAACACGTTTCTATTTATTATTACACTTGTATAAGGTTTTAATATTTTTAATGTGGCTTGTTCTGGTTACTAATTATGCAAAGACTTTATGAAAACAGAACATTCTTTGAGGCTAATTTGAGTGACTGCCTGCTGAACTGTCAAGTAGGGGTTGAATTGACTAGTCGATTCTAGGACGTCTCGCGAGTTTTAAATTTTCACCTCCACTAGTCGCAGTCAGCGATTGTGTCATGTGTCACGCCACCGCCTAGCACTGTTCAGTGCCCCACTGTTTTTATTTTATTTTATCCACTAAATAAAATAAAAATGGGGGTGCACCACCGCCAGTGGACAATCCACCACTGCACACCACCGCCAGTGGACAATCCACCACTGCACACCACCACTGGTGGAGAATCCACCATTGCACACCACCACTGGTGGAGAATCTACCACTTTGCACCAGCGCTGGTGGTGGAATCCACCAGTGCGCACCACCACTGGAGAATCCACCAGTGTGCACCAACGCCGGTGGAGAATCCACCATTGCGCACCATCGCCGGTGGAGAAATTGCGCACCACCGCCGGTGGAGAATCCACCATCGCACAACACCGCGCATCGCTGTGCACCACTAGCCTGTGGAGAATCCACCACCGCCGGGGGAGAATCCACCATTGTACACCACCGCTGGTGGAGAATCCACCATTGTACACCACTGCTGGTGGAGAATCCACCATCAGACACCACCGTGCATCGCCGCGCACCACCACCGATGGAGAATCCACCACTGCCGGTTTGCACCCCACACCACCTACGGTGAAGAATCCACTACCGCACACCATCACCAGTGTGCAACATGCACCTCCACTTTTAGAGAATCCACCATTGCACACCACCGCGCATCGCTGCGCACCACTAGCCGGTGGAGAATCCACCACCGCCGGTTTGCATCGCACACCACTTACGGTGAAGAACCCACCACTGCACACCACCACCGGTAGAGAATCCACCACTGCACACCACCACCGCCGGTAGAGAATCCACCACTGCACACCACCACCGGTAGAGAATCCACCACTGCACACCACCACCACCGGTAGAGAATCCACCACTGCACACCACCACCGCCGGTAGAGAATCCACCACTGCACACCACCACCGCCGGTAGAGAATCCACCACTGCACACCACCACCGCCGGTAGAGAATCCACCACTGCACACCACCACCGCCGGTAGAGAATCCACCACTGCACACCACCACCGCCGGTAGAGAATCCACCACTGCACACCACCACCGCCGGTAGAGAATCCACCACTGCACACCACCACCGCCGGTAGAGAATCCACCACTGCACACCACCACCGCCGGTAGAGAATCCACCACTGCACACCACCACCGGTAGAGAATCCACCACTGCACACCACCACCGCCGGTAGAGAATCCACCACTGCACACCACCACCACCGGTAGAGAATCCACCACTGCACACCACCACCGCCGGTAGAGAATCCACCACTGCACACCACCACCACCGGTAGAGAATCCACCACTGCACACCACCACCGCCGGTAGAGAATCCACCACTGCACACCACCACCGCCGGTAGAGAATCCACCACTGCACACCACCACCGCCGGTAGAGAATCCACCACTGCACACCACCACCGCCGGTAGAGAATCCACCACTGCACACCACCACCGCCGGTAGAGAATCCACCACTGCACACCACCACCGCCGGTAGAGAATCCACCACTGCACACCACCACCGCCGGTAGAGAATCCACCACTGCACACCACCACCGCCGGTAGAGAATCCACCACTGCACACCACCACCGCCGGTAGAGAATCCACCACTGCACACCACCACCGCCGGTAGAGAATCCACCACTGCACACCACCACCGCCGGTAGAGAATCCACCACTGCACACCACCACCGCCGGTAGAGAATCCACCACTGCACACCACCACCGCCGGTAGAGAATCCACCACTGCACACCACCACCGCCGGTAGAGAATCCACCACTGCACACCACCACCACCGGTAGAGAATCCACCACTGCACACCACCACCGCCGGTAGAGAATCCACCACTGCACACCACCACCGCCGGTAGAGAATCCACCACTGCACACCACCACCGCCGGTAGAGAATCCACCACTGCACACCACCACCACCGGTAGAGAATCCACCACTGCACACCACCACCACCGGTAGAGAATCCACCACTGCACACCACCACCGGTAGAGAATCCACCACTGCACACCACCACCACCGGTAGAGAATCCACCACTGCACACCACCACCGCCGGTAGAGAATCCACCACTGCACACCACCACCGCCGGTAGAGAATCCACCACTGCACACCACCACCGCCGGTAGAGAATCCACCACTGCACACCACCACCGCCGGTAGAGAATCCACCACTGCACACCACCACCGCCGGTAGAGAATCCACCACTGCACACCACCACCGCCGGTAGAGAATCCACCACTGCACACCACCACCGCCGGTAGAGAATCCACCACTGCACACCACCACCGCCGGTAGAGAATCCACCACTGCACACCACCACCGCCGGTAGAGAATCCACCACTGCACACCACCACCACCGGTAGAGAATCCACCACTGCACACCACCACCGCCGGTAGAGAATCCACCACTGCACACCACCACCGCCGGTAGAGAATCCACCACTGCACACCACCACCGCCGGTAGAGAATCCACCACTGCACACCACCACCGCCGGTAGAGAATCCACCACTGCACACCACCACCGCCGGTAGAGAATCCACCACTGCACACCACCACCGGTAGAGAATCCACCACTGCACACCACCACCACCGGTAGAGAATCCACCACTGCACACCACCACCGCCGGTAGAGAATCCACCACTGCACACCACCACCGGTAGAGAATCCACCACTGCACACCACCACCGGTAGAGAATCCACCATTGCACACCACCGCCGGTAGAGAATCCACCATTGCACACCACCGCCGGTAGAGAATCCACCATTGCACACCACCACCGGTAGAGAATCCACCATTGCACACCACCGCCGGTAGGGAATCCACCATTGCACACCACCGCCGGTAGAGAATCCACCATTGCACACCACCACCGCCGGTAGAGAATCCACCATTGCACACCACCACCGGTGGAGAATCCAACACCATGCACCACAGAGGTGGCAAATCCACCACCGTGCACCACTGTCAGTGTGCACTGCACACATCTTCTGGTGGGGAATCCACAACCATGTACCATAGCCGGTGGAGAATCAATCCACCACCACACACCATCACCAGTGTGCAACATGCACCTCCACTTTTAGAGAATCCACCATTGCACACCACCGCGCATCGCTGCACACCACTAGCCGGTGGAGAATCCACCACCGCGCACCACCGCCGGTTTGCATCGCACACCACTTACGGTGAAGAACCCACCACTGCACACCACCACTGGTGGAGAATCTACCACTGCACACCACCACCGCCGGTAGAGAATCCACCACTGCACACCACCACCGCCGGTAGAGAATCCACCACTGCACACCACCACCGCCGGTAGAGAATCCACCACTGCACACCACCACCGCCGGTAGAGAATCCACAACTGCACACCACCACCGCCGGTAGAGAATCCACCACTGCACACCACCACCGCCGGTAGAGAATCCACCACTGCACACCACCACCGCCGGTAGAGAATCCACCACTGCACACCACCACCACCGGTGGAGAATCCACCACTGCACACCACCACCGCCGGTAGAGAATCCACCACTGGACACCACCACCACCGGTAGAGAATCCACCACTGCACACCACCACCGGTGGAGAATCCAACACCGTGCACCACAGAGGTGGCAAATCCACCACCGTGCACCACAGCCGATGGAGAATCCACCACCACCGCTGTGGTTTATTTTATTTAGTAGATAAAATAAAATAAAACTAACTTTTGCAGCTTAATAATAGTTTTGGTTTTCCTGTGGCTTATTTGCAGTATGATAAATGGTAGGAGCATTCATTCATTCAACCTTTATTTAGTCAGGTAAATCTTTTGAACCTCATGGGCTCATTTACGAAAGCGACCTGCTAAAACTAAAGAACAATGAACAGCAGTGATAGAATTTCATTAAACAATAAACAAACAAACAATAAACAATAGAAAACAAAAAGAGAGAAAAAAACAAAAGATTTTTTTTTTCCTTTTTTTAACAAAGTATCAAAAAACTAGCAAAACATTATAAGGTAGACGTATAAAATCAAAGACAGGAACAAATCTGCATTGGTTTTTGCCAGGATTCCAACAGATTCTGAAAACCATTTAGAGAAGTCAAGGTCGAGAGCTTCAGATCTTTTTGTAAGATATTCCATGAAGCAGGAGCAGAGTAGGAGAAGGCCCTTTTTCCAAGTTCAGTCCTCACTGACGGAACACTGCAGGTAATCATGTCCTGAGAGCGCACACTGTAGCTGCACTCACGCAAAGACATGTAGGAGGAGATGTATGAGGGCAGCAGACCAAGAAGTGATTTAAAGATGAAAATGTACCAGTGGAAGAGTCTGCGTGAGGTTAATGATGTCCAGTTAACCAGTGAATACAGGGTGCAGTGGTGGGTACGATAATCACAACCAGTTATGAATCTTAGTGCACCATGATAGACCACATCCAACATCCGCAGGGTGCTTGTAGGAGCATTCATGTAGAGAATGTCACCGTAATCAATGGAGGGAAGGAAAGTCACAGATACAAGGCGTTTCCTAACATTCAGTGTTAGACATGATCTGTTTCTGAAAAAGAAACCCAGTTTAACTTTCAATTTCTTCACTAGGTTTTCCACGTGGAGTTTAAAAGAGAGATGTGAATCGATCAGGATACCCAGATATTTATAGGAATCAACAAACTCAATAGGGACACCATTTGAAGATAAAATCAGAGGAGGATCTGCTGGAACCGCCTTCCTATTTGAAAAAAACATCCCTTTTGTTTTATCAGCATTTAGGACAAGTTTGAGACGGAACAAATCTGACTGGATGATGTCAAAAGCGGATTGTAGTAACTGGAAAGCCTTAGCTACTGTTTTAGCTCGGCAATAAACAACTGTATCATCAGCATAGAAATGTAAGGATGCATCAGGGATGCAGTGACCTACATTAGCTATGTAGATTGTAAAGAGAGTTGGTCCTAAAACTGAGCCTTGTGGTACACCATTTTTAACTGTTAAATAGCTGGAAGAAGCACCGTTATGTTGAACACATTGCCTCCGATTGGAAAGATAGTTAGAAAACCAACCGATGGTGTGATCAGAGAAACCGATTTCTGAGAGCTTATGACACAGGATGTTATGATCCACAGTGTCAAAAGCTTTAGACAGGTCTAAGAAAAGTGCAGCACAATAGTCCTTAGCATCCAATGCTTCAACAACATCATTCAGAACCTTCAGAGAAGCAGTTGTTGTGCTGTGTTTTTTCCTGAAACCAGATTGATGGAGAGGTAAGATGTTAAATGAGTCCAGATAATTTTTGATCTGAGAGTTTATCAGTTTTTCTTGAACCTTGGCTAAGATGCAGAGTTTAGAGATCGGTCGATAATTGTTCAGTGAGGTGGGGTCACCTCCCTTCAGCAAAGGAAGAACAAAGGCTGTTTTCCAAGCATCCGGAATGGTGTTTTGGCTTATGGACAGATTAAAGATGTGGGTCACAGGGACTGTGATGATATGAGCAGCCAGCCTTAAGAAATAAGGTGGAAGTTCATCTGGACCTGCAGATTTTTTAGGATCAAGATCATTTAACAGTTTATTTACCTCACTGACTGAGAATGGAGAAAAAGAGAAGGTGTGATTAACAGATGGTTGGCTTGTAGGAGGGATTTGATTTGTTGAAGTTTGATTATTAGATAAAGTGGCCGATTTTCCGTTTGTAACTGTATCAAATAAAGAACTAGAAGCAACAAAATGTTTATTGAAACAGTTCAGGATCTCGTGCTTATTTGACACAGGAACAGAGTCAACAAGAAATTGTGATGGGAGGTCAGATGATTGGGGGGTGCCTGAGAGAGATTTAATGGTTTTCCAGAATTTTTTAGGATCGTTTAGATTTTTGGAGGTCTGAGATAAGAAGTAGTTACGTTTTGCAGCTTTAATGGCAGTTGTGCATTTATTCCTTAGCTGCCGAAATTTCAACCAATCAGTGTCTGAGTGTGATTTTCTTGCTGCTGCCCAAAGATGATCTCTCCAGTGCAGGAGATCAGCTAGTTCAGGAGTAAACCAGGGGCTGTCACGGCCCTTTATCCTGAACTGCCGGAAAGGAGCGTGTTTGTTTACAAAGTAAATGAAACTACCATGAAAATAGTTCCAAGCGGTGTTCACGTCATTGATTTGTAGGATACGTTGCCAATCAAAGTGGGATAGATCCCAAAGGAATGACTGTTCACAGAAACGTTTCAAATCCCTTTTTTGGATTATTCTGGGCTTAGCAGGTGGAAGTTTAGTAGATCTAAGAGCTGCTATTACGGAATGATCACTCAAAACGTTAGCAAATACACCTATACCAGGAAATTTGTGAGGTGCATTTGTGAAAAACAGATCTAAGGTGGAAGATTTTTCGGGACATTTTAAGTTTGGTCTGGTGGGAGAATCGATAAGTTGTGTTAGATTGAGAGATAGGCAACATTCCCTGAATTTATCACAGAGGGGGGTCGACTTATTCCAGTCAATGTTGAAATCTCCTGCCATAACAATCTCATTGTGTTTTAAATTTCCTATGAATTCAGTCAGGGAGGATAGAGCTTCAGGTGTTGCGGAGGGGGGACGATAACAACCTACAACAGTTAAGGGCTGACCTCCTTTCAAACTGATGTTCACAGCTAAAGCCTCAAACTGGTTTGCGATTGTTTTTTTAGATTTTAGATTGTTTTTTTAGATTTTTTAGGAGCATAAATATATGCTCCCAATATTTTATTGTTCTTTTTTTGTAAACAATAGCTAAATTACTTTTTTGTGTGTGTGTGAATATGATACAGCGTCTTGAGTTCCTATGATGTCACAGTTGAGGTCGACTTTCAAATCTATATAGTCGTTCAACCCCTACTGCCAGTTATGTAAAATAGAGCATTTTCTTTCATCTTCCTTCTGTCTGTTTGAGAATTAAATTCCATATTTCCCATTTTATGCTTTGTAATATACATCTGTTAATTTATTCTTCACGTGTTCCCTCAGGGTCGGTGCTGGAGCATATGAACAGGTGGTGATGAAGCGTTAGGACTGCAGCCCCTCAGCGACAGACTGGCGATGACTCCACATTAAAAATGGAAACACATTTTGTTTCCATTTCTATCTTCATTCCTACAGCGCACATGGTATTTGATCAGCACTGTGTCAAATCCATCACTCAGATTCTGTATACACTGCAGTAGTGCCCTCTTGTGTTTGTATCTGCCACAGACTAGTGCTGCTGTTTCAGTAGTTCTAAGAGCAAGAAGTGGTCAGGTATAAATTATACATAATGGGGTAAATAGGGAAATCTGAATTATTTAGAAATGACATACCGGTAACCTAAACTGTTAAAAAGCATTCATAGAGGGGGGTTATTGTGGCTGTCAGAGCTAAAACCATTCAGTTTGTGTGAGTGCAGGAAAACCTATACATCCTCCAGGGTTTAAGCATTTTAACAGGAACTGGAAGAATGACAGGAGTGAAATCTGTGTGCGTCATCCAAATGAACTAGAATCTACACAGTGTTCTCGATACATTCCTTTAGTCTCTGAATGTTCCGAGCATCTTTTAATTCAAGATGTTCTGCTAGAATTTGCCAGTAAGCACCAAAATACTGACAACTTGTGTTTTCAAGGCTATTTTACTACAAAAATACATAACTTTAAGCTATTTTATGTGTGAACATGGACTGTGGGTGAAGTCTGTTAATGCATTCACTGTGTACCAAAACCACTTATTAATAGCTATAATCCTCCTTATTTTGGTTAAATGAAGGATATTTTAAGTAATACGGTGTTGGTACTAACTAACCAAATCAAATTATGTACTTTGTAATCACACATGTCCCTGTTCTTATTTGTCACACTCCAGAGTTTGTTATTGAAAAAAATGCTAACGTATTTTCCTAACCACATGAATGTAACACTGAAGAAAAGTTAAATTGCTGTTAAAACAGCATAAATCCATTTATGTTCTCTACGTAGGAAAAAAAAAATAACACCTTCTGTCTTTATTTACTTACCAATTATCTTTGAGATCCTAATAGTGTAGTTTTTACACTTCACTTTATTAAATAAAACCTAGAAATGACTTGGACTAACCTGGTATAACCTTTCAGCATCGTACAATTTGCATACATTTTTGACTGGGTACAGCTTTCTGCTTTTCTAAACTACTAAAAGGGGGAAAAGTAACACTGATATTTACAAGATATGAATATCATTTTCAGTTTTAATGTCTAAATACTGTATAATCATGCTTTGCAAATGTGCAACATCACTCCAGTCGGGCCTGCTGCTCTGGAAGGCATCACAAACTAAAACGTTTGAGAACCGTTTGTGAATTTGATGCATAATCTGCAGTTCGTTTATAATTTGACTGCAAATGACTAGTTAAGTAATTCACTGCCAAGAAAACACTGAAAGGCTCTTGCTTTTCAAAATGTCCAAAGTATTAGAGCAGGTTTATACGCGTACCTTCTAGCTTCATATCAGCAGGTTGGATCTGAAGACTGCCTTTCAATAACTCAAGCACTCAAACACTTTTCTGTCCGTCCACGCTACGGACGGATCAAACCTAATGAACTAATCTGCTAAAGATTTTACGTCCGCCAGTACAACTACAGTATCTGCATTTCCAGCCTTTTAGAAGTTTGAGCTCAGCTTTGAAAAACAAAGTAGCCAAAGTGCTCAACACTGTTGGTACTTTGTACAGACTAAAGACGAGTTGTACAGACTAAAGACGAGTTTATAGAAAGTAAAAACTGACTGTACAGCATCTTTAATCCATCTACTGTCAAGTTGTAGAATTAAAATAAACGCATCACCTCGATAAACTGCATTCATATCCTCAGAAATCAGTCTGTTTTAAATGTCTGATCGTTTTTGTTTATGTCGTCTGCATGATTATATTTCAAATTTTCTCATCACATTTAAAGATGTGGACATTTAATTTTCCCCTAATTTTATATTGTGCCATCTTTTAATCCATTGTCACTCCAAAATAATGTTGTTTTCCCTGTTCATTTTATAGGAATTCATTCAAAGCAGATAACCTGCACATGTGTTGTTGTAAAACCTAATTGTCATTTTGTTTTTAATCGTTTAAAGTCCAATTTTAAAACCATATTTAAAGATTGCTTTTTTATTTTATTTTTATGTTTTGCTGTTGATGTGGCATATTTTTTGATAAATGTTGTCTGAAAATTGTATTTTCAAAGAACAGTTTGGTATTGAGTGTATGAATCCTGTCCACTAGATGGAAAGTCAGAAGGGTTTATTTTCAGAGGGTCCCTTTCTTTGGAATATTTTTTTTTACCTGTGTGACACAGGTGTTTATGTTGGTACCTAACATGTTACAAACATGGTCGTGTTTTCTCTTCTGTGAAGCTGTTGTCTGTATAAAAACTGTAAAGTGATGTTCTGTGATGTACTGACACTGTCAAGTGTTCTCTGTTACAGACTTGTTCTTTTGACAAACATTTGCTTCCTTATCACTGTACTGGATTATTAAAACGTCCACCAGGCACTGTTGAGTAAAACAGTTTAAAAATGTTCAGTACGTCTGGGTTTTGCTTTAGTCTGTATATGAGGTGCTACGATGACGACTTAAACATTTTCTCACAATCACAAGTTTATTTTTAACCATCTGCTCTTTCATAAATTCTCTTTGGTAGATTTAAATAGGTTACAGCATGTAAATATCAAACATCTGTCTCCCAGTCTTCCTCTTCCTCAACTCTAGAGAAACACTGGCTGCTCTCTAAATCCTCGCTGCCCTCCAAATCACTGTTAACCTCTTCATGATCTGAAAATACAAGAAAGGACAAACGTCAGCCACAGAGCCACCACTTGAGTTAGGACCAGACAAAAAAAGGCTGCTCAGTCCACTGCTGTGGTTTGTAGAGGAACTGAGGAATCATTGTTTCTGTAGGTAAGATTTAATGATTCACTTCCATTAAAGTAGCTACAGAATTTGTGCTAGTACATATAAAAATAAATAAAAAACACACAAAATGTGTTAAATAACATTAAAGATAAAAAATAATTATACGATTATACAATAATTTGAGATCTGTAATAAGTTTTAAATTGATTTCTTATTTTGTTCAGGGGTGGCACAGACTTCTACTTTACAATCCATTCTGCAGCAGATGCAGTGACAAGTCTTTTAGAGAACAACTTTTTTAGTTTAAAATATGCATAAAATTTGAATGTGTTGAGGCACACTAAGTAAACTAAGTTAACCTGAAGTAGTGAGATGTTAAGTGTTGAGAAGATTCCTGCCTTTCATTACATTTAGTTCAACACAGCAACACCTTCTGTCAAAAATACTTATTACAACCAATTCAATTAAATAGGGACATCTGCTGGACGGCCTTGGGTACTACACAAACGTTGCCCGTTACTGTATAGTGAAAATTAATAAATTTTCTGTTTGAGGTGTTGATCCAGTTGGTGTTTAATTATTCAGACTGAAAATTTTAGAGAGGATTTATTTTATAAGAGTTCAAATCTCTTTTTTGCTGGTTATGTATTATTGCATGAAGCAAACCTTTTTAGACTGTTTTAATCCTGAAAGTTCCTACATATTTTATTATCAAAGATAAATCTAGTTATAAATCAGTTTGTTTTTTTTTCAAACAGATGTTGAAAACTTTTGCTCATGTATAATATAACTTTTTTATATG
>JBBPBX010002740.1:54436-87994 GCA_038048925.1 Garcialebias charrua | reverse complement strand
CATCAGGTGAAAAGAAGGAACCCAGACCCAGACCAGTGGTCATTCCGTATGTTGCGGGAGTTTCAGAGACATTGAGACGTTTATTCTCTAAACACAACGTCCCAGTGGCTTTTAAACCCCAAAATACATTACGGCAAAGACTGGTTCATCCCAAAGATCCAGTCCCCCGGCACAAACAGAGTAATATTGTGTATGCTGTTCAGTGTCAGGAGGGCTGTGATCAGTCTTATATCGGGGAAACTAAACAGCCACTGGCCAAAAGGATGGCCCAGCACAGAAGATCAACATCATCAGGTCAGGACTCTGCAGTCTACACTCATCTCCACGCCAGCGGTCACTCTTTCAAGGATGAAGATGTTCACATCCTTGATAGAGAGGAACGATGGTTTGAGAGAGGAGTAAAGGAGGCCATCTTTGTGAAAAGAAACCGTCCATCATTAAACAGGGGTGGAGGCCTCCGGGTTCAACTGTCCCCCTCTTACAATGCTGTTATTGCTAGTATCACTCAGCCCTCTGTGAATAGCAAACAACCATCAGGGTGCTAATGATCCATTGTTAGGCTGATGGCCCTCCTTGATCATGTGAGCAGCTGGTTTCAGGCTGTCATCAGCCAACTGGTTGTGCAACACTGTGGGAGGGTGCTATTTATAAGACTGAGCTGAACACAGCAACTCAGACTGAGGAAGTCTTTCGGACGAAAGACGAAACGTTTCTACATTTTTTTTTGCTTTGTTTTGTTTTATTTTTTGAATGTCCAGAGGACCAGACTTAGCTTTTTTAGACCCAGTGGTATATTTACTCTAAGTATATTTATTTTTCAGTGATATAAATGTCTCGTTTTCAAATCCTGTTGACAACCCACCCCAACCTGAGTCCAGCCCCTCACCTAGCAACCCCTGGTGATGCTCCACCCACTTCAGTATAAAAGACGTCACGTTTTTTTTTCCTGAGTTCATGTCAGCACAATGGCTACTAGAGTTCGATGTTTCGTTGTTGTTAAAATGCAGTACCGCTAATAACTAATTATCTATCAACGAAAAAACTTATTTACGGGCTCTTAAATCAACCGGACGACTGCTCACGGACCATATCCGGTCCGTGCCGGATGTGATCCGTGAAAAAAGCGGTCCCCGCTATAGAGAGCATGTATAGCAGTTAGCAACCAGTGTGTTACTGCAGCCTTATTGCTTGTTTTCAAAGAGTCAGATGAAGAGTTTTGGAGGGCGGAGTTAATGTAATAAGATTTTTGAAGGGCGTGGCCTTATCATAAACAGACTGTTCAGAACGGAAGTCAGAAAAGGCAAACCTAGAAAGGGGATATTTTATTATCTAAGAATTATTTTGTGCATTAAATTGAATGAACATGGTCTGGATAGCCCACAGACATACCATAAAAATTTATAAAACCAATATTTGGTCCCCTTTAAAGTTAAAAGATGGGCCTGTTCTATGTCTTTGGTATTTTAAATATGGCTTGTCAGTTGTCACAAATATTTTATTATGGCCCACAAAAAAAACTTTGTCCACAAGTAAAAAAGAGAGCCATAATGTTTCCCCATGGAATTCAGAAGGACAACAACACTAAAAATCACTATGTTTGTTTTAGCGTTGCTCATTTAATAATTTATTTTTATTTTTATTCAATTTGTACTGCACTTTACATTTTTCAATCTCAAAGTGCTACAATATAAAATATCAAAAGAGAATAAAACATGGACTTAAAAAAGGACTAAAAGTTTTAAAAGCTAAAAAAAAATCATGTAGGATTAAAAATACCTTTAAACACTGTAAAATATTTTAAATAAAAAGATATTCAAAGTCAAAGTCAAAGTCAACTTTATTGTCAGAACTGCAATGTGTACAGGACATACACAGGATTGAAATTTCGTTTCTCTCAGTCCCTCGGTGCAACAGTAACCATTTAAACACTAAAACACTGAAACATTTAATAAACATAAGCATAAAATAGTAAAAGTGTAACACTGTCCTGAGTTTTTGCATAGTAGTATAAAAGTATGAAAATTTACACCAACACTAAAACACTAAACATTTAATGAACATAAGCATAAAATGAAATAATAAAAGTGTAATACTGTCCTGAGTTTTTGCATAGTAGTATAAAAAGTATAAAAAGTATATCTATAAAATAAACTGAAGGTTCTAGCATTGACATTTGCAAAGAGTGGCAAAGCAGCATATGAGTTAATGTACACAGTATATGTATGAGGTAGTTGATGTTGGTATAGAGGCAAAGTGGCATATGCAGTAAGGCACATTGGGCATCCTTAAATAAGGCTAGTCAGAGAATACTGTATATGTATCAGCAGTAGTGTAGATATAAAAGTAGTGTAAATGTAAACAGTAGTAATAAATGTAAACAGTAGTAATAAATGTAAACAGTATTAATAAATGTAAACAGTGAATGTAAACAGTAGTATGACTATAGGCAGTAATGTAATACAAACATTAGTGCAAATATGAGAAGTAGTGCAAACTGAATGAGCACATGACCGAGAGTTTAGTGAATAACCCGTTTGATGACACAGAGTCCAGTGTTAAAATCTTTGTGTTGTGTGGTAATGTGTGAGAAAGTTTTTTGTGTTAAGGCAGTTCAAATGGGAGGGGAGGCAGAGCAGGCAGAGTGTTTAGCATCCTGACTGCCTGATGAACAGAGCTGTCTCTCAGTCTGCTGGTTCGAGCCTGGAGACTTCTCAGTCTCCTCCCTGATGGCAGCAGTCTGAAGCAGCTGTGTAGTGGGTGTGTGGGATCACCTGCCATGCAGTGGGCTTTCCGAGTGAGGCGGTTGCTGTGTAAGTCCTGCAGTGAGGGGAAGGAGGTGCCGACGATCTTCTCAGCTGCTCTCACGATGCGCTGGAGGCTCTTGCGGCAGGATGCAGTACATGCACCAAACCACACAGTGATGCAGCTGGTCAGGACACTTTCTATGGCACCTCTGTAGAAGGTGCACATGATGGGGGTTGAAGCTCCAGCCCTTTTCAGCTTGCGGAGAAAGTAGAGACGCTGGTGAGCCTTCTTGGCCAGTGATGCAGTGTTCCTGCTCCAGGACAGGTCCTCTGAGACGTGCACTCCCAGGAACTTGGTGCTGTCTACTCTCTCCACTGTGGTGCTGTTGATGGTCAGAGGGGCATGTTGTGCATCCCTCTTCCTGAAGTCCACAACAATCTCCTTTGTCTTCTCCACGTTGAGAGTGAGATTGTTGTGTCCGCACCACAAGGCCAGGCGGCTCACCTCGTTCCTGTAGTCCGTCTCATCGTTGTTGCTGATGAGACCTACCACTGTTGTGTCGTCCGCAAACTTGATGAAGTGGTTGGAGCTGTATGATGGTGTGCAGTCGTGTGTTAGCAGGGTGAATAGAAGGGGGCTCAGCACACATCCTTGTGGGGCCCCTGTGTTCAATGTGATGGTGCTAGATGTGTTACTCCCGACCCGTACTGTCTGTGGTCTCCCGGTCAGGAAGTCTAGCAGCCAGTTACACATTGAGGTGTTCAGCCCCAGACTGTCCAGTTTAAGGATGAGCTGTTGGGGGATGATGGTGTTGAATGCCGAGCTGAAGTCGATGAACAGCATTCTAACATAAGAGTCCTTCGTGTCCAGATGTGTGAGAGCTGTGTGGAGGGCAGAGGAGATGGCATCGTCGGTTGAGCGATTAGGTCGGTATGCAAATTGGAAGGGATCCAGGGAGGCAGGGAGGACAGATGTGATGCTTTTCATGACTAGCCGTTCAAAGCACTTCATCAGGATGGGGGTGAGTGCTACTGGGCGATAGTCATTGAGGCATGCGGGCGTTGCCTTCTTTGGGACAGGGATGATGGTGGTGGCTTTGAAACAGGTGGGGACAATAGCCTGGCTCAGTGAGATGTTAAAGATGTCCGTATTCAGTCCGTTCTTAAAACTTTCTGTAGTCGGGTATCCTTAGATGGTCAGGGAGGTTGTTATTTTTAAGGCCATGTACCGGTACTGTGATTTCTGGACTATTGAGCGCACCTGAATATAAGCCGCACTCGCTAAATAACAAAAAAAATGTATTTTTTACAAAAATAGGCCGCACTTGTCTATAAGCCGCAGGTGTTCACAATGTTACATGAGATATTTACAAAGAAATATTTCATTTTACTTTTAATTAAATACGTATTGGTAACACGCACAAATACAGTAACTGTTTTTTTCTGAACAGTACCTGTCCTCCAGTATACTCTCACGTACGTCCATTCACACATATGTACAACACGCGTACTGTACGCAGAGGGTTCAGACATACTCGATTATCCACCCTGAGCAGCCGCAGCGCAGCTCCACAGACAAGGAGCGTTTACCTACAGGACAAATTGAGGTCGCCAATTGGTCATTTGCTGACACGCCTACTGAATTGATTGACGGGTCAAAAAAAAAAAAAAGCGCTGGCAGCTGCAGCCGCAGCAGTGTTCTGTGTTTATATGTTGTTAATAAAAAGTTGTAAAAAAACCCCCAAAAAAACCAGGGAGCGCTGGTCCTGCAGCCCACACATCAGACAAGCACACCAGGAAATCCCCAGAACCTCCCGCAGCCATGTTGGACCCGAGTTTAATTCGCTCGTGACAAATGTGTTCATTTCTCATCATTTCAGTCATGGTGTCAACAGAGGAGGAAGAGATTGCTGCCTTTTGGCAAAAAAACAAAAGAAAAAGCCAGATCAGGGATGAAGAAGGGGAATTTAATACATTGGTGTCACATATAAAACAGTCCAGCGCCGGGCAGTTTATTGTGCAACTCCGCGTTTACGTACGCGGTCGTAAAAATTGAGCTTTGCCCGTACATGCCCTGTGGGGGTACGCTTGTACCTCTGCGTACATATGTGCGTACCTCTGCGTATGGATGTACGCGGGAGTATACAGTACTGGGGGCTTAAAACTGCTGATTAAAAGAAAACTATAGTCTACCTTGTTAGCTACCCACCAAGAGACGTGTATTGGGCAACTATGTGAGCACCGGGGTGTGACAAAGATAAATGTTTTAGTGGCATGAAGCTCGCTAGCCCATAAAAAAATAAAATAAATTAATTAATTAATTAAATAAATTAGCTTCAGCATTGTATAAGCACCGCTGCTTATACAATGTGTTCAGTTCAGGTGTTCAGTGTGTGAAAAAGTAGCAGCTTATAGTCTGGAAATTACGATAAGTTCAAGCAGATGAAATAAAAATCACACATAATCCAATTTAAAACCCGATTCTGTACAATACTGCTCAGCTTTAGGTTATTGACAGCTACTTTACAGTCAGTGCCTCATTTTGTTTCACTAAATCATGCATGAAAACAGGGATCAATACTTCTATTAAAGCTGATATGTAAAATAAAGTAGCTCTCACTAACTTTTTCTTCCAATAACATTTGACAAGTAATTTACTTAATGATAACCTTTTCTTTTTGTCTTGTGAGACATTTCCATCTTTACACAACTGTGCAGCCTTTTTGTGCATTGTTTTCATTTTAAAAATCTTTCCACAAAAGATTCAGAAAAAAAAAATGCACAAATGGAACAAAAGCTACAATAAAACCCTACTATTTAAAGATATGAGTTAAATAAAAAGGCTTATTTTCATTAAGTGCAGAAATGTCTATTCAGAGGCATGCAGAACAAATGTAGGCTAGAACCATTGAAAATGACTTCAAAGAGCTGCTGGAGAAGGACGGAGGGTTAATTGGAAAGTTGCTTTGAGAGTATGGAAGGAGAGCAAAGAGATTGTGTGCGACCAAAAAATGCAAAGAACCTATAAGCTTTTTAGACAGCCAGACAGCCTAAAATGAGCCTTTGGTAGGCGACTCTTACACATCTTATTCCATAACCCTTTTTTGTGAATGGACAAACATGAATACTTATAGTGGTTTACCACTGCGGTAACAAACAAATCTAGCTCATTAATACAAGCTCATAACACATGACTTCATGACACAAACAATACACTTTGTGGAAACTGCACTCCTACTTTGACAGTTTTAAGTCACAACTCCATTCATACAAAGAACTTAAAGCCACAATCCTATATGCTTTTACGTTTTCTGAGGATAATAGGAGGCATTGTGCCGTGTATAACCATGGCTGCACATTGTACCAGAGAGCAGAAGGAGATAAGGTAAGGATGACAGTGGACAGCTGTGTATCTTGCAGACAGCAGTGTAGACCAATTACTCAGAGTAAATATTGACTATACTATCTGTGCCTTCCCACAAATATAGTCTGCCTCCTGTATCCTTTCAAACCCCTTTACCATGTCTGTGCCCACTCAGGCTCCATTTAGATTGTTGAATCATAGATGGTAGAGACATTAGCGTGATACTTTTTAATTAGCATCAACATTGACATTTTTTTCAAACATTTCAGCAGCTCACTAAGAGTGAAGTTCGTCCCTCTCCAATTTTCCGCTCATCCTCTTGTTGGTGATCTTTACAGCGCACATTTCTCTTACCTTAATTATAATTTATAATTAAAATGAACTCCCAGCATAAACTTGGGTCTAATTTCCCAAAAGTTCTGCACAATACTCATACCAGTATTCAAACTAAATAGATATTTTTTGCAGAATTCTGTATAATCATCCATTGACTAGTGTTAAATCATAAATGATATGCAACATCAGGACCACTGCTCTTTTGCGTAAAAGTTTAATTATCTCATACAGTTAGATACTCCAAACTCTTCATTATCGTATTGTGAAACACTGACAATCATTGGTGCACATAACATAGAAAAGCAACACACCGTACTATAAGAACTGTAAATTAAAACTTGACATACATATTATCACAATATCATGTGAAGTGTTTACAATCAATAAAGCTTTTATTTAAGACAGTTTCATTTGGTTGCTGAATATTCAAAAAACTATTATTGCTACCAGTTCATGATATCCACTCTGATATTTGTGCAGTGCCTATATTAAATGAAAGAAAAGGATTGGTAAGAAGGCTTTCAGATGATTGCAATTGGAATATGGTATAACCCTGTGCACTTTGTTTGATGAAAATCTATATTTCTGGATAAAGTTTGAAAAGAAATTTCATATAGTAATTCAAATGTCCTTGAACCTGTTTTCTGAAATCAAACGATTGCTTGAAACTTCTGGTGAATAATATGTGCCCATCATCAATCATTCAGTGTACTTTGACTACTTTTGTTCAACTGAAAAAGAAAAACAATTGCTTAGTTGAGCCTTCATATTTTACTCCCATATTTTTACACAGTTACGGTACACTTCATGCATTATGATTCTGGAAATGGCAACCTGAAGACTTTCGTGTCACCCAAGCAATTTGCAGAACATGGACAGGCGCATGATCCAACCACCCAAGGTACCACTGTGTTGCACGTCTTATGACTATTTTCATACCAATTGTCAGTTTGCTTCTCTAACACTGGACAGCAAATTTGGCATTACTATCAAAAAACTCCTAAGAACGAACAAACGAACAAACGTACGTATGTATGTAAGTATGTATGTATGTACGTACATACAGTACATGGATGGATGATGGATGGATGTACGTACATACATACCGGTACATGCATGCATCTATCCATCCATCCATCTATCCAGCCATCCATTATCTTTAACCGCTTCTTCTTTTCGGTTGCTGGGGTCACTGGTGCCCATGTCCAGCCATCATAGTGCAAGGGGTGGGGTACACCCTGGACAGGTCTCAAAACCATCACAGGGACACATAGAGACAAACGAGACAAACAGCCTCTCACTCACCTAGGGACAATTTAGAGTTACCAATCAGCCTAACATGCATGTTTTTAGTCTGTGGGAGGAAACCGGAGTACCCGGAGAAAAACCCACGCATGCACGGAGAGAACATGCTAACTCCACCCAGAAAGGCCCCTGGACTTGGATTTGGACCAGGGTGACCTGCTTGCTGAGAGGCAGCAGCTCTACCAACTGTGCCACCGTGCTGCCTCTCCTGTTACTGAAAAAAAAAAAACTTTAAAACATACATAAGGCTCACAATCCATATTGGACTTTTTGGAGTATGTAGGACCGACAGTGAATGCTGATGCAATACTCAAAAGACAGATAAAGGAAAATCAAATAAAGCACTAAAAACTGTCCCCTCGCTACCAAAAAGGTGGAAAACAAAATGTGTAAACCACAGGGAATAAATAGAAAAGGAGAAAACGGCACATGAGCAGCATAAACAATTATCCTACAGGTTGAGGGGTAATGATATAATAAGGTTTACTATTATGCCATTTTCTAACCTTGGATTCTTGGGAATAGCCACACTAAGCAACTTCTACTCCCTGTGTTCCACATAGAAAGGTCAGTGATATAAATCTAAATCTGAGATGGCTGTTAGCTGGGCTGTTATACCTTTAACCCCCTGCTCCTCAGCAGACTTTGATATTGGAGCAGCATTGATTAGCCTTGGATTGAAGGTTGAGCTTCTGACTGAAACAGCAGCAGGGAATTGATTGATTTGTCTCTATTTACTTTGCGAGATCTAGCAAAGTAAAAGTAAAATCATAAGAAACTTTCAAACTAAAATTTCAACAACAAAGATTTGTTGACCTTTCATGGAAGATGTAAAAAAAATTATTCGGAACTAATCTAATAAGCCTTGAATGTGTCATTTCTTCAGCGGTGCACCTCTCTGTGTGAAAACATCTCAACAGAATTATACGAGATTCATTTTGCACCTGAACAAGAACATGACATTCTAGCATAATAATATCAATTGAAACATTGGCAGCACAGTCTGGTAGTGTGGATGATAAGAATGGAGTGAATCTATATATTCTAGCTCTGAACATTTTTGAGTTCAAGGATAAAAATTTAGTTTTTAATAACATGACTCTTAAAGGGTTGGCTGTACAAACTGAAGGAACTGCAGTGCAGCAGGGCTTTTTTAAATGTCCCATTTACAACATGTATCTTACAGACTGTATAAGTCTGTAAGAAGCAGAGGATGAACGTGCTTTAAATAAAAAGGGAAATACTCTCCATCCTGTTTTTCAGCTCATTGAAGCATCCAGTATAAATAGGCACGAATATAAAGAACCTGGTCTGCATCAATTAGACCCATCCTTAAAAAAACAGACATTCAGGAAGTGTAATATAAGCACTGCGCATCAGAGCAAGCAAGGCCCTAATGGGAGAGCGATAGAAGAAAAGCAGCCATGCGTGGAAATAAACAGCGTCAGAAAAAATATGAAAGCAGTCTTGGTGTCTTTGAGCTGCTGTTCTGAGTCAAAGGGTAAATCTCTTCTGTGTATCCATTTGTTTTGGGGGAGGTAGCTCTCTGACCTGCTATGTTAGTTTCACTTGGCAATAAAGCTAAATGAGCAAATGACAATAATGCTAAATTGAGCAAAACACACAGTTAATTTAGGCTAATTTAATTTTACTGCGAGAAGAACACAGAGCGAGTTTGAAAAATGTTCACATTAAAGCTATGTTCCCTAATAAGTGATTCATTGCTAGGGTATGAAGGATTGGTTAAAAAAGATTTTGCTCAAAGAATTTCTTGTGAAGTACTGTGTAGGCTATGCACACATACATCTAAGCCCCAGTGCATCTCCATGTAAACATTTATGATAGAAACAAATATCCTGGATGTCTCATTAACACTTACTCATTACATACCTGAATATATTTTGGTGCAGTGGCTTATAGCATTCACTCATCCTGCAAAAATATTTCCATAGCAATACCCTGAAATGATGGAGCAACCAGAATAAATATATAATAGATACAGAAAGTAAACAATGTGGTGGGCTGCATTCTGAGTGAGGTTCCTCGTAGAAAACTCAACAAAT
Source organism: Garcialebias charrua (assembly GCA_038048925.1). Classification (NCBI taxonomy): domain Eukaryota; kingdom Metazoa; phylum Chordata; class Actinopteri; order Cyprinodontiformes; family Rivulidae; genus Garcialebias; species Garcialebias charrua. Next base: position 78,182 of record JBBPBX010002740.1, on the reverse strand, counting down.
TGAATATATTTTTATCCAAAATGGAACAGCAGAATAAGAAATACGAAGTGAAAATTACAACTGATTTTATCATCAATTATTGATAAAAAATATACCTCTAAAATTTCAGATAAATACCATCTTAGTGCATCCAAATCTATATTCATGTATTCTTGCTTGATAAATGCTTTGCTATGTGTGCTGACCTTGGTGTGAAAATTTTATTTTCATGTAGGTCTTCTCTTTTTTGTCTTTAAAATATAACATGTCAAAAAATAAGACTTCCTGCCAACAAAGAGTCATACTGATGTGAGTCAGTCTTCCTGCAACAGCCTTTGTTGTTCCCACAGTCGAGAAACATCTGAGAGGTCAAAACAGCAATGTTGTCTCTTCTCAAATCCTTTGGATCGCACTTTTATATATAGTTCACAGAATTCAAACCCAAATCTGATTTTTCCTTCAAGAGATATGTCCCGCTTTATGGTTTTTGTTTTTGCAGTGTTCTTGAAATTTTCACGGTTTCGAATGTTTTATTGTGTTCCACGGATCAGTTTCACTGATGCCGCTGGGAGTTGAACCACACTTCGATCTAAAGTTCAACAACAAAAGATTGAGCAACACAAGTAATCCAACAAGCGGACAGCTGCATACAAATTCCAGAGTAACTGAGAAATGTGCATACACAGTGGGAGAACAATTCGGTTTATTTCTTTACACAGTGCAAGTTCTCAAAACTACAACTGAGATGAGTTGCGTGAATATCTACAAAGAAATAATCGGAAGTGTTTCAGTCAGGGTTTAGAGCTCACCACAGCACTGAATCTGCACTGGTGAAAGTTACTAATGATATTCTCATGGCCTCTGACAATGGACAGGTGTCTACACTGGTCCTATTAGACTACAGTGCTGCATTTGATACAGATGATCACAATATTTTACTAAAAAGACTTGAATATGGTATTAAAATTAGTGGAATGGCTCTAAATTGGTTTAGATCATATTCATCATATATATTCCATTTTGTAAATGTAAATAATGAATAGTCTTCATATAACAAAGTTAGTCATGGAGTTCATCAGGGTTCAGTGATTGGACTAATACTATTTACCTTATATATGCTTCTATTAGGTAAAGTTATAAACAGCATGGGATAAATTTCCGTTATGCTGATGATACACAATTATCTTTTCCCCAATGAATCCAATCAACTACTTAGACTACAAACATGTCTTAAAGGTATAAAAACCTAGATGACCCTACATTTCCTGCTTTTGAATATAGACAAGACTGAGGTTGTAGTTTTTGGACCTGAGCATCTTAGGAATGAATTTTTCAGTATTTCGCCCTCCTTGGATGACATTAATCTGGCCTCCAGCTCTAATGTTAAAAATACTGGTGTTATTTTTTGATCAGGACATGTCTTTTAAACCCCACATTAAAAATGTTTCTAGAACCACCTTCTTCCACCTGCATAATATCACTAAAATTAGAAACATCTTATGTAAAAATGATGCAGTATAACTGGTTCATGAATTTGTCACGTCTAGACTGGACTATCGCAATGGTTTATTATCTGGGTGTCCAAAAACTTATTTAAAAAGTCTTCAGTTGATCCAAAATGCTGCTGCCAGAGTCTTAACTGGAGTTAGTAAGAGAGATCATATCTCTCCAGTTTTAGCTTCCTCCATTGGCTCCCTGTCAAGTCCAGAATTGAATTCAAAATCTTACTTCTAACCTACAAAGCTCTCAACAACCTAGCTCCAGCTTATATTTGAGATCTTATTGTTCCATATTTTCCTAACAGAGCACATCACTCTCAAACTGCAGGCTTACTTGGGGGGTTCCTAGCGTTTCCAAAATCAGAATGGGAGGAAGATCTTTCAGTTATCAGGCTCCTCTCTTGTGGAACCAACTTCCAGTTTCTGTCTGTGATGCTGACACATTGTCCAGTTTTAAGACTGGGCTGAAGACTTTCCTTTTTGATCAATCCTATAATTAGGGTTGGCTTGTTATGCTGCTAAAGGCTTAGACTAGTGGAGGACAAATTGACCTCATTTCCTTAAATGAATTGTTAAAATTGAATAGTTTTCATTTGATATTACAGTATTTCTATCTTAACATATGATTCTCGACCTGCCATTGTGTCTTTGTTACTCCTTCCTGTTCCTCTCCAACCCAGCTGGTCGAAGCAGATGGCTGCTTGTCCTGAGCCTGGTTCTGCTAAAGGTTTCTTCCTCATGATTGAGTTTTTCCTTCCAACTGTCGCCTTTCTGCTTGCTCAAGATGAACGTTCTGCAATCGAGTTGAATTCAAAGCAGTCTGCCCCTCAGATAGTGTTAAATTATATATATATATATATATATATATATATATATATATACAGGTAGTCCCCGACTTACGAGCGAGTTCCGTCCCTAGGGGGCGCTCGTATGTCAAAAATTCGTAAGTAGGATCACATAGTAAAAAAAAAAAAAAAAAAAAATTTTTTTTTTTTTTTTTTTACTTTTTTTTTTTTTTTATAATAAATGAATACATGTACAGTGCTGGACAGTCAACAAGCACTTGGCCTATCCTAACACAGTTTTTAAAGATGAAGGAATGAGTTGAATTGTCTCCCTTTCACATAAAGTGAAAGTAGCTCCCTTTATGGGAATGGAGCCTGCTGACTCCTTCATCTTTAAAAACTGTGTTAGGATAGGCTAAGTGCTTGGTGACTGTACATTTAATAATAATAATAATAATGAATTCAATTTATAATGCACTTTTCATTAATAAAAATCTCAAAGTGCTACAAAGTGTAACAAAGCAAAGATCAAAATAAAACAAGTGATAAAATCAAATAAAATCAATAATAATATCGACTAAGATCAAAGATAAAATCATGTGGATGCAGATTAGGCTTGCTTAAAAAATAAATAAATAAAACAAGTGATAAAATCAAGTAAAATCATGATATCAGCTAAGATCAAAGATAAAATCATGTGGAAGCAGAATAGGCTTGCTTAAAAAGAAAAGTCTTTATGCTGCTTTTAAAGTCAATCAGTGACTGTGGGAGTCTCAGGTCAGGTACATTTATCTATTTATTAAAAATATACAGTACTGTATATACAGTATTTTTATTTTTTTATTTTTTTATTTATAAATAGATAAATGTACAGTACTGTACAGTCACCAGCACTTAGCCTATCCTAACATAGTTAAGGAGTCAGTTGAATTGTGTCCCTCCTCCCTGCAGGCTCCATTCCCATAAAGGGAGCTTGCTTCCTTTATGTGAAAGGGAGACAATTCAACTCATTCCTTCATTTTTAAAAACTGTGTTAGGATAGGCTAAGTGCTTGGTGACTGTCCAGTACTGTACATGTATTCATTTATAAAAAATAAAAAAAAAGTAAAAAAAAAAAAAAAAAATTTTTTTTTTTTTTTTTTTTTAATGAGATGCATGCTCGTAAGTCCGGGACCTCGTAAGTAAGAGCGCTCGTAAGTCGGGGACTACCTGTATATATATATATATATATTTTTTTTTTTAAGAGAGAAAGAAAGAAAAGAGAAAGTAAGACAACAAATCAACAATTATCAACCAAAAGAGCACAAGGCAAACACACCCAACCTCCGTCCACAATCCTGCAAAGCACATGACAGAACACAACAATGGAACATACATGCATAAAGACTAATAATATTCATGAGCTTGCAGTAGAATTCTATAAATACACATACCCATACCTATAAATATATATATAGTATACATACATATACTTTTATATTCATTCATATACCCATCTACATATCTGCATATATCTATATACAGGTAGTCCCCGATTTACGAGCGAGATCCGTTACAACGAGGCGCTCGTAAACCGGAAATCTCGTAATTTGGAACGGCCGCCATTTCTCTCGTAAATCCGGAAATCCGCTCGTAAATTGGAACGGTTTTCGCTAGCGCGACTAAAAACACTCTATTTTCATCTAAAAACTACTTTTGAGTGCATAAAAATGATCGGAAACGTGTGTTTATATGCTTAACTAACTAACTGTAGTGAAAAAACACATGAAAACTCAGTATTTTTTTCGTTTTTTCCAAAAATTCGCAGCTCGTAAGTCTGGAACCTCGCAGATCAGAGCGCTCGTAAATCGGGGACTACCTGTATACATCCCTGCATCCATTTGTGTGTGGTTGTGAGCATGCATAAGTGAATAAGGTTCCTCCAATAGAACATTTAGTAGCGACTGTGAAGCATCAGAGATCCGTCCCCCCAAAGCCCGAGGCAGACGAAGGGGCGATCAAAGCCCAAGACCCCAGGAAGGACCCCGAGCCCAGAGTCCCCAGGACCACCCGAACAGGACGAGCCACTAGCCCACTCCCCAGATCCTACCAAGGGGAAGAACCGGACGAACCCCACCAGCGACCACATACAATGACCCCCCGGGGTCGCCCGCGACAAATTCACAGGCCCCCGCCGGAGCCCGCTGCACCGACGTAGCCCCAGGGCCGGTCACCGAGGCCCGGGCACCGGGGACGCCCACCCCTCAGGCCCAGACCCGACCGGACCAGAGGGCACGAGCCCCACCAGGCAGCCACCAGGCCGAGCCGACAAACGCCCAAGCGCCCAACCCCAGATAGTGAGGGCCCCAAGCACGCCCGCAGGCAAAGGAACACCCACCAGGGGGCCACGTGGCAGGAGCGCGACACTAAGTAGCCTCAGAAGTATCAGAGAGGGGGCAGTCCAAGACCCAGCCTGACACTTAAACATTCATACACAGACACACTCATTCAGACCCACCCTCATCCTCACCCTCAGTCACAGAAAGACAAACAATAACGACACGTTCCATTCATAATCCCGATGCACACTCTATACCCCCTAGGTCCAAGACATGTACCTGCTCCCTACATGGGGCAGCCCACATCCAAACCCAGGAGGTAGGCCCATTCATTCTGGGGTGGAGAGTAGCAGACATCCAAGATCCGGCCCACCCCGCGCCCTGCCGACAGGACAGGACAGGACACCCGAGTCCAAGCAGCCCCAGGGGGAGCGCACTGCCAGCCCCGCCCACGGCGAACCCGCAGGCCCCGAACCCCCCACACCCCAGCACAACCCCTGACAGCCCACCCCCAGAATGTCCGCCAGGCAACCAGGGGGGTGAGAGAAAAATAAATAAATAATATATATATATATAAATAAATACATAAATAAATAAAATTGAAATTAACAAATCAAGACCCCGACACACACACCCCCATCCCCAAATGTACTGTTGGTGAGTGTTGTTCTAAAGTGTAATTAAAAAGGAAAGAGAAGGAGCAAAGGTTGGCATTGTACCAGTTTCCCCTGGCTAACCTGGCTAATCTGGCGGACACACTGCCGAAAACTGGCGGACACTGCCGAAAACTGGCGGAAACTGCGTAAATCGCCTTCTAAATAATAATAATAATAATAATAATAATAATACTTTATTTATAAAGCCATTTAAGATAACCACAGCTGCAACAAAGTGCTGTACATATAAAATAAAGAACATTTGAACACATAAAATAAGATTTTTCCCCCCAAAAAATTAATTTTTTATTTTAATTTAATTTTATATTTTTATTAATAAGATGCGTTTGTAACACTGAATCGCCATAAGTCGAGATTGACATAAGTCGAGGACTACCTGTATACTGTATATGTATACTGTACATACATACACATCTCACATAAGCATTCACATAAGCATAAACATATATATTCATGTATATACATTTGCATATGTACACAAAGTAAATACATACATACAGATGCATAAGTTTCTGGGTAAGTATCCGGAGTAGAATCGAATAATAACCTTTGGGATGGTGTAACCTCCCAGCTGGACTTCTTTGTTGGTGGCGTGTGGTAAACTGAGAGGAACTATGTTGGCCATCCTTTGGATCTCATGGATCACAGCATCAGTGTAGGGCAGCTTTGCACGATCCTCCATGGATGGCTGCCTGGACTGTCCAATCACTCTGTCTATCTCAGCTTGAACTTTCTCTGTGCAAGGCAACAACTTTGAGTTTTTTGGATTCTCACTTGGATTCACTAATATTGCTGATGAGAAAATCAAAGATCTTTGCTATTCTGTAAATCTTCTCACCTTGGATCTCTGGATATTTTGCCATGTAGAGGAATGCCCAACGTAGGGTAGTGGATGTGGTTTCTGAACCGGCCACAAACAAATCCAGAACACACATAATCAAGTGTTCCTCATCAAAAGTGTTGTCGTCCTGACCCTGATTCTGAGAAAATACCACGAACACGTGTTAAAATGGGCCACAAAGAAAAAATACATTTGCACTTCTGTTGTTTAAACCACTGTGAAAAAGTCAAGTGATGAATGAAACGTATCGTTGTGTAGCATCACTCACCATCTTAATCTCATTCAGGTAGCAGTCAATGTAGTCTCTTCTATCTGAGGGATCCCACGTCTTTTTGTGCTCATTCATCTCTTCTCGTATGAAGTTCTTCACATCGTTCCAGAGATGTTTGTACGTTTGATGTGGACCTGGCAGACACCTCATCAGCAGAGGGAATGAGTTGTAGAGCTGCACAGAGGAGCAGATTAAACAGTGTCCTGACATTTGTCTCATTGTTTAGGGAACTGATAGCTACATTTGCAGTGAAGAACCAGAGATGAGGATGCTTTTCATATCACTCCCCAACTCTGAGGTTTGCAGCATTGTTTACTCCTGTCTGTTTTAAAGAGACACTACACAAATGGCCAAATCTTTGATAAGAAAGAAAACATGACACATTACAAAAAAGTAGGGATGCACCGATCCACATTTCCTTACTTCTGATCCGATCCCGATACTTCACTCTGGGTATCGTCCGATACCGATCCAGTTCCAATATCATCATCATCACTGATTTTATATGAGGCTGTAATAATTAATTCCTTGAGCGGAGAGTACGTGCGTTACACCATATTCTGTTACTACCGTCATGACAATGTGTGAGTTAAACCCAATGAAGACACTCTGAGCCTCACAACAGGAAACACCCAAACTTTAATGGCACACAAGAGGCAGGTCTATATCACAGACATCCATCTCACTCATGGTGCGGCCCGGAACACTAAAATACCGCTAAGCATTATGGGAAAGACAACACAGTCCACTCCCCACTGATAAAATCTTGGAGCTATTGGAAAAGAGTTTTAATGAAAAGTTTTTTTGTGTGGAATATTGATCTGGGAAATAAAACAGATTCAAATAACATCAGTACATTTATAAATTCAATGTATAGTTTAAATCTGTATCTGTTGATCAAAGCCAACAAGAATTACAACTCATAGTGCCACAAACAAAAACTAAATTTAAAAACAGTGGGGCAGTCAACCACCCCTGCACATTAGGTTTAGTTTTAGAGATAATTATGTTTATAGTTTTTTTTAAATAGGTTTAGAGATTCATATTTTTTGCTTTTTGTTTGTGAAACAAGGTCAGAGGAAGCTGTGACCTGCAACAGTGCATGCAACACCACCCCCTATGGTCACAATATACTGTAGCGGTTAAAGGGAGTGGACTGTGTTGTCTTTCCCATAATGCTTAGCTGTATTTTAGTGTTCCGGGCTGCACCATGAGTGAAATGGACGTCTGTGAAATAGACCTGCCTCTTGTGTGCTATTAAAGTTTAGGCGTTTCTTGTTGTGAGGCTCAGAGAGTCGTCTTTGGGTTTAACTCAGACATTGTTAAGAATATGGTGTGACACGCGTGCTCTCTGTGTGTGCATCATGGATCGGAAATATTGGCAGGTTGGATCGGAAAATCTGATATGTAAATTATACTGGTATCGGAGGCCAATGCCGATACTGGATCGGATCGGCCCCATCCCTACAAAAAAGGTTAAATCATATCATCTGGACAAATTTCTTTAAGGAAGAAACATTTCATTTTTCATCTGAAAGACTTCATCCGTCTATGGCCTGCCAACCCAGAACTCTCCAGCCCTCATTGATGTGTTTCAAGTCAACCTCCTGTTGAAGTCCCAGAAACCGGCTTCTAACACATGCAAAAAAGGGACCATCCATCCAAAACAATCAATCATTGTGCATGACAATGCATGATGAAGTCTTTCGGATGAAAGACAAAACGTTTTTCCCCCCTAAAGAAACTTGTCCAGGTGACCAGATTTAACCTTCTTTGTTGTTATCTACCTGGATGATTGAGCTTACAAACCTTTATCACACACATTACCTTCCTCGCTCTGCAAGAGGTGGCAGCTTTGTTGCTTTCTCCCTCCACCAAATATTTTTCTTCTTCTCTGCTCTGCTCTCTTTTTTTCTGCAGCTTCTCGAGCACTTATCTCCCGAATGTAAATTGAGATTATGGATTTGGTATCATGGACAATCAACTCTATTAACAAGATTTTTTCAACAAAACGACAAGGTCTGGAGGAACCAGCTTGCCCAGCACAGACGCACCCTGGGGGATACGTCATGGACTCGTGGGGAGAGTGGAAGGTGATGTGTCTCTCAGTCCTGTCTGTGGAGGATATTGAAGAAGTTTACATACAGTATTTTCTGGTGTATAGGTCGCACCTGTGTATAGGTCGCATTGTCCAATTATCACCAATAGATTGGAAAAATCCCTAGATAGGTCGCACTGGTGTATAGGTCGCACCTACGTTTAACTCTGCTGCAAATGTCTGCCACAGGAGTGCACAGCAAGGCTTTTAAGAAGATTAACACTTAAAAACAATTATTTGCTTGATAAAAATTATAGCAAATATGTGTCTGAGCTGAATTTTTCCTTAATAAATGAACATAATTGTGAAATGAGCTGGATTTAAAAATTTGTTTCACCGAAAGTGATAACAAGCCACATATAGGTCCACCTGTGTATAGGTCGCAGGCCATGAAAAAACCATAAAAAAGGTGCGACCTATACACCGGAAAATACGGTAATTGGATTTATGATGGCAGGGGCTATGCTTTTTGGCATCGGCGGGGATCTGCTCTATGGGAAACTGAGGAAGACTTTGGCGGATGTTTCGGCCATGACAAAGCTTCCGAGTCAGTGTGAAAGTTTGATCCGTGCCGTGACCTCACTAAATCAGCTGATTTACAAGCTTAACTGTAATGGGGAGACGATTTATAATCACAGGCCACCAGCGGCTTCTGGGACTTGTCAGCGTGGTGGGTTCGACCTTGAAGAGGAATCATAGCATGGATCAGTGGAATGGATTCCCACAATTAGGCCATATTTGGAATCGGATCATCCAGCTGGACTTCAAGGCTGAAGGAAAAAAAAAAAACATCTGCCTGAAGAAAATCAACAATCAAATGTATCTGAATCTGACTCCCCGCCAGCTTTGGAAAAGGGCTGACTATCAAATTTCTCCTAGGTCATGAGTAACCGAGGACAACAACTGCATCTATCGCCCACCTCACCCCTCCACCCCCACCCCGGAGAACTTTTCAGAACTGCTGGCTGAACAGCATCATCAGAACTGTGTCTGATCTGAAAAAAGGCTCATGGTCTAATCTCACCACCTCTACCTCAAATGCATATGTAATCTGTCTTAAGTGTGCTTGCTGGTAGAGTTTTTTGATGTCTCAAATTGTGTCCTGATAGACAAAGTGTGAAAGATGGCTCTTCCCCATTTCATATCTAAGATCATTATTCCGATAAGGAATAAGATGGCCGCGCTGATTAATTAGCTGCAGCTTTGTACACTTAGTCCTTCTTTCGGACGATTGTGCATACAGATTCCCGTTGTACCTTGGTGCAATGTCAATAAAGATTATTCTGATTCTGATTACGATTCTGATTAAGATCCCAGCAGAAGCTTTAAAAGTCAGTACCTGCACCCAGACGGAGACTTCAATCTGGAGGACTTGGTCAAACAGCAGCATGAGTTTTGTGAATTTCTCATCACCATAATTGAAGCGATGACCAAAGACCAGCTGGCAGATGATGTTGGCAACGGTGTTATTGATGACCAGATATGGATTGAATGGGTTAGCTGCAAATTTAAACAAAGCATTTACTATAAATTGTCAATTTCTTCAATTAAAAACTGTTTCTGTGTAAAGTGTTCACCTTTATAGGCTTTAATCTCCTCTGCACAATGTGCAAATTCATCCAGGATGACAGGTTCAAGGGATTTCTTCCCAAATCCAAAATACTTTAAAGTTGAAAGTGCAAAACGTCTCTGCTGTTTCCAGATGTTGCCATTACTGAAAATCACACCTGAGGAGTAATGCACAAGGCGGTTTCATGGCAGAGGAAGATTAGCTTGTTGATATTTTATCAATCATTTTTACCTGGACGGCTGCATTACTTTTAAAACAACATTTTAAATCAGAAAAACTCAGTTTTTTTTTTTTACAACACAATGATGATTTGTTCTTGTAGTGCACAAGGCTAACCCATACAAAGTCCTAAATGTGCCTAAACTCGAGTCAGTTACAACATAGTTTGTGCAATTTGAATGGCTGGTATGGACTCCAATCAAACGCTGAAGCATTGAAGCTATGAACAGCAAAAATGTTATAACCTGAAATATATTTTTGTGAAATTGGTGCCAGAAGCTCAAATGAAACTCAGTTTTGTTCAACATACAATCTATTTTAAATGTTTAAAGAAGATGTTGAGCTTGGGTTTAAGCAAGACAACAGTGACAAATATGTTGCTATTTTGACTAAAACAATTCTGTCCTTCTGAACATGCTTTAGCCTAACTGTTTTTTTAAATGTAATTCCAAAATAATGGTACTTATGTTTTCTGAATTTTATTCTATTTGACAACACAAAAATAATGTTGAAACATTTTATATACAGAGCCAGACAATCGGTTTTTCTTCTTGAGCACTGTAAAATACAAAATAAAATCTGTTTGGTATTCTCACCTAGCCCGTTTCCAACCTCCTCATGTAGAGGGAAGTATGGACGGTCAACTGTGCTGTCTCCTTGTGTAGCCAGACCTTCTTTCACAGCTTCAAACCCATTTAAAACTACGACCCGTCTCTGACCAAACCGTATGCTGTATACATTCCCATGTTTCTTTGCCAACTGGGTGAGGATTTAGAAGAAATAGCAAAAACAACTCGTGAAAATAGCAGTCAAATGAGCTCGGGTGTATTCTGTAAGAATTCAAGGTTCCTTGGTACCTGCATTAGGCTCTCATGGGTTCTGTTTCTGTCCAGAGTAAATATGTTGCCCACGATTGGAAAAGCTCGAGGTCCTGGAGGAAAACCAACTGGTCGAAGATTTTTTATGTAATCTGCAGTGATGATAAAAACCATCGCAAACAGCAGAAGGCTTTTTACGTCCCACTCAACGTAGGATCCAATGGTAGCAAAAATGGAATCCATCCTACAAAACTGTTAAATCAAATGAGAACCTCGTTAAAGATAAAGTACTAATACTGTGCAAAAACTTCACTTTTATTAGTCCTTTTAGGCTTAGTCATCCTGGGTGAATATATTACTGATTACTCTGGACTCTGACCCCTCCATAACTGTACTTAAAAACAGATGATAAACAGAAGGTATTTATAAAATTATGTAAGCAACTGTGGTTTTATTTTAAACCAGTATCTGTAAGTTTAGTGGGATTTAGGCTTCCTTCCCTAAAGTGTCCAGTGGGTGTGTACTGTTAATTCACTTATTGCTCTTAGTGTAGTTTTGTTTGTATGTAGTCATTATGTGACCCTTGTGCAGAATTATTTGAAGCACTGTGCACGTGAGTCCTTCGGTCTACATGGATGTTTCGCAACAAAAACTGTGTGTAGCTTGTAGACCACTGTAAAGTCCTAAACTGAACAAATGCCATAAAAGCAAATAGGAAATAATATTCTTGTCTTCATTTGGGATTCATTTGAATTGTCTTCAGATGAGACAAATGGGGATTTTAAAGTTATAACATTGAAGTGTGCTGACTAGTCCATAAAGTTTATTAGTTTGTATCAAAGTGGGGGTTTCATGTGAGACCAAAATGACCATGTAGCATGTGCGATTTGTAAAACGATGTTGACTGTTCTCTGACTGTTAACAAATGTAACTGATGTGGTTAATATTGTTGAATATTCCTGTTAAATGGTCCTCAGATCACATTTTCCAAGGGTGTGTTGTAAAATATCCCATTCAGTAATGAAGTTTAATGAATAATCATCAAAAGTCAAGTTTATGATAAGACAGTGTTTAATTTACAAAACGGTTAATTATTTACGAAGTTCTGAATGGTCTTTGTCAGTTTTATTAAAAATGCTACTGACTTTCTATTTTTATTTCTATTTTTCTTGTTTTTGTTATTGTTATTGTTGTTGTTTAAAGATACGTGTTGGAAATCATTTCTGATGACACTATGTTATGTTTTTACACAGGGTAGTAAAAAGAGGATCATTTTGATCCAGAGAATTCGATAGTGATGTAAATATAAAATTTGTCTTCATGTTATTTTACATGAATACATTTCATTCAACCTTTATTTAGTCAGGTAAATCTTTTGAACCTCATGGGCTCATTTACGAAAGCGACCTGCTAAAACTAAAGAACAATGAACAGCAGTGATAGAATTTCATTAAACAATAAACAAACAAACAATAAACAATAGAAAACAAAAAGAGAGAAAAAAACAAAAGATTTTTTTTTTCTTTTTTAACAAAGTATCAAAAAACTAGCAAAACATTATAAGGTAGACGTATAAAATCAAAGACAGATACATACATTGATAGATTGTATACAAATACATGTTGCTTTCAAGATTATTTATTTCTCTTTTTTGTTTTTAAAGTAGGGGCGTCTCAGTGGTGCAGTTGGTAGAGCTGCCGCTTCTCAGCAAGAAGGTCACCTGAATGAATCCTGGCCGGGGGGCATTCTGGGTGGAGTATGTTTTCTCTGGGTACTCCAGTTTCCTCCCACAGACCAAAAACATGCATGTTAGGCTGATTGGTAACTTTAAATTGTCCCTAGGTGTGAGTGAGAGAGTGAATGGCTCTCTATATGTGTCCCTGTGATGGACTTGCAACCTGTCCAGGGTGTCCCCCGGCTCTCACACAGTGATGGCTGGACATGGGCACCAGTGACCCCCGTGACCCTATAGGAAGAAGCAGGTAAAGATAATGGATGGATGAATGTTTTTAAAGTGCAGTGGCTTGATGGACACTCGCCTCTCAGCACCAAGATCTCCTTGGTGTTTGGTGTTTCAGTGTTGGTGTAAATTTTCATACTTTTATACTACTATGAAAAAACTCAGGACAGTGTTACACTTTTACTATTTTATGCTTATGTTTATTAAATGTTTTAGTGTTTAGTGTTTAGATGGTTACTGTTGCACCGAGGGACTGAGAGAAACGCAATTTCAATCCTGTGTATGTCCTGTACATATTGCAGTTCTGACAATAAAGTTGACTTTGACTTTGACTTGTTTCATACCTTGTATTTATTCAACCTTTATTTAGGCAGGTTAATCCCATTGAGCCTCGAGGACTCATTTACTTGTACAAGAGAGACCTGGTTTCAACAAAGAATGACGACAACAGTGACAAAAATAGACAATCATGAGAGGCATACAGATTTTTTTTTAAAAAACAAGTTAAAAAAAAGATGTCAAAGTTGCAAAACAGATAGATTATAAGGCAAATGTAGAAAACTAAAAACAGGAACTTGTCTGCGTTGGTTCTTGCCAGGAGTCCAACAAATTCTTAAAGCCATTTAGAGTATGCGGTTGTCTTTTCTCTCGTGACATTCCTTGCTTTGGTTTTCTGCAGTAGTCCAAAATTATACATAATAATAATAATAAATTATAAATTATACATAATAATAATAATAATAATAATAATAATAATAATAATAATAATAATAATAATAATAATAATAATAAAAATACTGTAGTAGTAATGAATCAGCTAAATATTTCAATAACTTTATTTTGAAAGTCTCATCACCGGAAACGTTGTAGTTCCACCGGCTTGTTGTTTCCGCTCTGTGTCTGTGACCTGTAGTGTCCTCTAGCAGCCGTTATTTCACTAATAATCGATTAAAGACAACAACAGGAACATTATGGTTTTGGAGGAGAAGATGATCGTAAACGGAGAGCCCGAAAACGTTAGTGTTTATTACAGTTTTAATACAAATAAAATGTATTTTGATAGGAAGCTATGCTAACAGTCTTCGGCTAACACAGGGCTACATTAGCATAGACAATGTTGACATGATGACATCTTCAGTTCAGAAATATTTTAAAGCTGGCTGCAATAATATAACAAGACCAATGTGAAGTCTTAACTAAATTTAAACTATTTTTATTAGTTGTGTTTCAAGGGGAGGTGTTTAAATTTGACAGTGAAGCCTAAAAAAATGTCTGGCAGTTCTGTCATTGATTTGACTGTGTCTGTTTCAGGAGGAGGAAGAAGAGGAGGAAGAGGAGATGGTGGTATGTTAACAACATAGTTTGCATTATTTGCACAAGACGGACCTTTTATTTTTAATTGAAATATTTTTTTTCTTTTTGAACAGTAGTAAATCATAATGAAGCTGCTTGTTAATATCAAAACATTTACTGTACATCACTTTCCCCTGTTTAAAGCACCCAACACAGCCTCATCCAAATTTATAACAGTGTGGCTGGACTGTTGATATTCGACCATTTGCAACACATTTAACAACGATGTTTCCAGGATTGTGCTCAGTTTTTTTTATTTTTTTTTTATCATTGCCACTTGTAACTAATGAATTCTCAATCCTGTATCTTCTGTTACAGGATCCTCTTGAAACAATGCGTCAGAAATGTGAAGCAGCGGAGCACTGCGTTCACGCTCGGGAACGTTTAGAGCAATGTGAGACCAGAGTCAGCTCTCGGTCTTCGACAGCCGAGGAGTGTACTGAGGAGCTGTTTGACTTCCTACATGCTCGGGACCACTGTGTACGTATACCTTTTACCCCTTGGAGGAAGCAAGGAGATAGAAAAATACATGTAATAAAAACAATGTCTCATGAGTGCACACTTGTAAATACAGTATATGGCATACTGTCAATCTTAAGATGTGTTTTTTTAATTTTATTTTAGAAAACCCTTATTCATACTTGTGAAAAGTCTTTACTTTTCAGATACATTGCAGTCTGAACTGTTTACTTTACTTTGCATTGAGTGTAATGTTCCTCTGGTTAATTTTCCATCTTTTCTCTCTGTAGGTGGCTCACAAATTGTTTCATTCTGTCAAATAAGGCCCCTTCTGGTTGTTGGACCGTTTGCTGACAGCATTCTTCAGATATTGTAATATTGGGATTAACATGGTTTAAAATGCATCCATGTGTGGATCTGCTGTGTTCTAACTTTAATTTGTATGCTTTAATCTGCTTATGTGAAAAGTATTTCCCATTTAAGTCTGTCATCATTTCTGTAAAGTGGAAGAGGAAATGTACAGATGGTAGACATGTTATGTCAATCAAATAATATTAACATCTTCACAAAAAATATTGTCAGAAAATATACTTTTCATGAGATAGAAGCATCAGAACTTTTGTGGAGAGACACTGATTGTAAAGTGAGTGTCAGCAATTAATAGCTCTCAAGAGCTGTCTGAAAAACAGTCCATCATATTAAATTAACATTAAACACTTTCTGATTGTGTGTCTCATGATTATATGCCACCAACAATAAAGAGATACAACTCTTGACTTTATGAGTAAAGGTCAGTGTAATCACAGTGATTCTGAAGAAGAGTTGGCTTCATGGTTTAAATCTGAGCTTAGTTTAGTCAGTGCTTCTTTAAAATGTCATCTTTGATGTTTGGACCTGTGGATTAAGAAAAGTTTTTATGTTACTATTGACACAAATCTGTAATTTGCTTTCATGCAACAATATTTGTGAAAACAAATGTCAAACTGTAGAGTGGCACATAATCATAAAAAGACCAGGTAGTATTTTATTTTGTTGAACAAGTTAGCCCAGCTGATTAGCTTTGAGTGGATATCTACTAAGGTATAATTTAGGTTTTAAATCAGAATAAGGATGAATATTAAAATATTTTCAACTCGTCTGTAGCTCAAACTAATCAGGAATGTCATGGCATGCATAGCCTAATTATGCCGAACACAATAATTGTCCAACTCGTTTATGATCGCAGTTTTTCATGCAGTAAGGTTTCCACAGAGTATGACCTACACCTTACCTACATGTAAAAAAAAAAAAAGTTTGTAAGCTCGATCAACCAGGTAAATAAATCACAAAAAATTTAAATTAAGTCATCTGGACAAACTGGTCAAAACAGTTTAAAAAAAACTAAAAAAGCTAAGTCTGGTCCTCTGGACATTCAAAAAAACAAAACAAAGCAAAAGAAATTGTAGAAACGTTTCGTCTTTTGTCCGAAAGACTTCCTCTGTCTTTCTACAATTTTTTTTTTGCTTTTTTTTTTTTTTTTTAATGTCCAGAGGACCAGACTTAGCTTTTTTAGATTTTTCTACCTGGATTATTGAGCATGCAGTGTAGTTTAAAAAAAAAGTTTGTAAACTCGATCATCCAGTAATAAATATGAAAAGTGAAATGATGTCAACTGGACAGAACCAAACAGGACAAATTGGTTTAAAAAAAAGTTTGTAAGCTCAATCATTATGAACCATGTTGGCTAGTTTGTTCTCAGTCTGGTTTGGTGCAGCCATTTTGCCTATAACATTTTAT
Organism: Garcialebias charrua; assembly: GCA_038048925.1. Classification (NCBI taxonomy): domain Eukaryota; kingdom Metazoa; phylum Chordata; class Actinopteri; order Cyprinodontiformes; family Rivulidae; genus Garcialebias; species Garcialebias charrua. The sequence goes on along the minus strand of JBBPBX010002740.1, from coordinate 61,559 downwards.
ATTCACTCAGGGTCGATTGTTTCAGACTGATGGTCCTCCCATTTTGCATGTGTAGAAATAATTTGAAATACGTCAATAAGGTGCTATTTAACACGATAGATCCTGTTGGCAGGCCTCAGACTGACAAAGTCTTTCAGATAGACAAAACGTTTCTTTCTAAGAAGAACCTGTCCAGATGACATGATTTAAATTTTGTCACTTACAAAAAACATGTTACCATATTATGTTATGTTACCTACATGTTAACGTTGTTATTGAGTTTTAATTACTACTGGTGGCGCAGAGGTCAGAAGGTGAGCCCGTGATTGGAAGGTCGTTGGATCGACAACCAACATCAAAATGTGTGTGATAAAGTTGAAGCAGTCACACCTGCCTCCACCCTCATTTGCCCCACTCTGGGCCCTTGAGCAAGCCCCTTAACACACCATCTGCTCACCTGGGCACCCTGGATGGCAGCTCTCTGCTCCACACAGAGGGCTGTGGTAGCTCAGTGGTCTGTGGTGTCAGGAAAGACATTCGGCATAAAAACCATTGTCAGCTCTTCATACAACGTTCACTGTGGCGACCTCTGAAGAAGGGAGCAGCTGTAAGAAGATTTTTTTTAACTACCTGACAGTACTTTCTGGCAACCCTTGTCACAACTATGATAATAAATCATGATTTTAACATTAACATAACCACAAAACAATTTTAAATGAGTGCCCCACAAAAAGTCAACAAAAGCAGTGAAATCAACTGTAATTTAATAAATTATAGCCACAGGTTTCTCCTGTAAATGAGTCATCGAGGCTCATTGACACTAACCTGTATAAATAAAGGTTGAATGAATATGAAGTGAAGGCAGAAGAAGGGTGACACTTGCTCCTCACTTCACTAAACTTGTTCAATTATTTTGCACTCATTAAAGCGAGGCACCAGCTGCTCAGTTTACAAACCAGCAACAACTTCATATACTGTATTCACATTTTAATAATCAGAACTCCGTCACTGAAGACGAATTTGTTTATTACAGGGAGTTCTCTACCAGAACAAATTAATTCATCCAAAGAAGAAAAACCTTTGAAGTTTAATTGCAAAAATAATTAAACTAAGAATCAACAACAAATAAACAAACATAAAATAAGTTTAAAAAGGAGGTGCCATCATGGATGCATTCCGATGTACCTGGCGGATGTGATTGAGTACCTGACCGCCGAGATCCTGGAGCTGGAGGGGACGCAGCTCGTGACTACAAGAAGACCAGGATCATCCCGACACCTGCAGCTGGCTGTTCGTAATGATGACATGCTGGAAGGAGTGGCCATCGCTCAGGGAGGACGTCTGCCCAAGATTCAGGTGGTCCTCCTGCCCAAGAACACCAAGAAATCCACCAAGTCCAAGTAGACGGACACCTACAAGAGATCCTTCCTGCCCACAGCCATCAGCATCTAACAACTCTAATGAAACCAGGATGATGAGTTGCAACATTTCCTTTTGGGATTAATAAAGTATTTTTGAACTGAATTTGTAGAATCTTGTTTATAAAGTAGTGATTACTAAAATAATGAACAATCTATGTATTTATTCAGTAAAGGATTAATTATCTTTGATCCACGGCAACATTAACTCTGAGCAGGAATTATTTTATACCTGAACAAGTTAGACAAAGTTTAACTATTTGATAGTTTACTTTGGATCTGGGTGACCAGATCAAGTCATTTATTATCACTCCAAGCCAGAAAATGATTCATCAAGTTGTTTCAGCTAAAATGGAACAACCAGACCCAGAGTTTCATTTCATCTCAGCAGGTCTCACAGCTCCTTATCTCAGCTCAGGTCTGTGTTGAGGACTCAAGTTCACTTGTTTTTCTGGGGTTCTGCTGGTGGATCAGACCAGGGACAATATGAGGAGACGACTAGCCAGGAACTGTGACTGCTTAAGGGGTCGGCAAGGACAACAGCTGATGAGAAGGTGAGCGAGCGATCGGCAACCTTCAGCCGGCTTACACTTTACACCGAAAACATATCTCACAGTGAGAAAAACAACGCTTCATCTTCAGTAGTTAACTTCTACTTTGCTTCTAACATAAATTGTAACTGAACAAACATGTTTATTAGCTCAGGAATAAATAAAAGACACTACTGTACACTCCTATTCTGTCACTCAGATTTTCTGACCCGCTGCTTCTGGTCATTTCCAAGAGTTAGTGAAAGCTTCGAGGAGACAGAGCCTTCTCTGTTAGTGGCCCTAAGTTATGGAACACTCTGCCTTTGCACATTCGACAGGCCCCTTCACTGTCCACGTTTAAAACCCATCTGAAAACATATTTTTGATCATCGGCCTTCAGCCCATCTGAGAATTGATTTACTTCCTTTTTATTGGTATTGATTTTATCTGTTTAAGTCGTCGTTTTTTGTGTGTTTTGAATTTAAAAAGTAAGTTTTTAATTCATTATTGTGTGCTTAGCTTTGTCACTTTATTTTTATGCTTTCCTTAATCTTATTTATTACTGATCTTCAGCACTTTGTTTCAACTTTGGCTGGTGTTAAAGCACTTTATAAATAAAGTTGATGATGCAAGACGGACATAGTGATACATCCTGGTCTCTGAAAACTCCCAGTGATACACCTCGTCTCACTGAGACTGTAGTGGTACACCTTAGTCTCTGAAAACTCATCAGTGATGCACCTTTTCTTGAAGACATTCATGAAGGGACATTAGCAACGTTTTATTCCACTTAATTTGAATCAAAGACACAAATTAAATCACCAAGAGACTTTTTAATTTGTTATAATACAAATATAATCAAAGCATAACCTTTTGTCATTTTTATGATCATTGTTATTATGCTGTTATTGTGCTGGTTATTTCTTTTATATGATGGTGTTCAAACTTTGTCTAAGTTGAAGGACAATGTCAGAATGATCTGTTAGTTTTGTTTAGAAGTTAGAAAACTGTTAATCAGTTTAATCATAAAAGCTGGCGTCGGTTTTCTGTCTTTTCCTAAACACTTTCTCTAAATCAGTGTTTTTCAACCTTTTTTGAGCCAAGGCACAGTGTTTTCATTGAAAAAATCACGAGGCACACCACCAACCAAAATTGTAAACAAAGAAACTCTGTATCTGCCTATATTAAAGCTGCACTATGTAACTTTGTAGTGCAGTCTGTAACTTTTCAAACAATATATTTTTAACACCACTACCTGGTGGTGAGTTGGCTCCGATGGTGGGGGAGGATGCCGGTCAGACCTGGCAGACCCAAACGTATTGTGAGGGTCTGCTGGGAACGTCTGGCAGAGTCTCCCGTAAGACGGAGCTTTAACTCCCACCTCCGGGAGAGCTTTGAACACGTTCCGAGGGAGGCGGGGGACATTGAGTCCGAGTGGGCCATGTTCCGCGCCTCTATTGTCGAGGTAGCTTATCAGAGTTGTGGCCGCAAGGTTGTTGGTGCCTGTCGTGGTGGCAACCCTCGAACCCGGTGGTGGACACCGGCGGTGAGGGATGCTGTCAGGCTGAAGAAGGAGTCCTATTGGGCCTTTTTGGCCTGTGGGACCCCGGAAGCAGCAGATAGGTACCGACAGTCCAAGCGGCATGCGGCTCGGGTGGTTGCTGAGGCAAAAACTCGGGCGTGGGAGGAGTTCGGAGAGGCCATGGAGAATGACTTCCGTACGGCTTCGAGGCGATTCTGGTCCACCATCCGGCGTCTCAGGGGGGGAAAGCGGTACGCGACCAACACCATTTATGGTGGGGATGGCGTGCTGTTGACCTCAACTCGGGATGTTGTGAGTCGGTGGGCGGAATACTTCGAAGACCTCCTCAATCCTACTGGCACGTCTTCCACTGAGGAAGCGGAGCCTGGGGACTTTGGGTCGGGCTCTCCAATCTCTGGTGCTGAGGTCACCGAGGTGGTTAAAAAGCTCCGCGGTGGCAGGGCTCCGGGGGTGGATGAGATTCGCCCTGAGTTCCTTAGGGCTCTGGATGTTGTGGGGTTGTGTTGGCTTACGCGACTCTGCAATATCGCGTGGACATCGGGGGCAGTTCCCTTGGATTGGCAGACTGGGGTGGTGGTTCCCCTATTCAAAAAGGGGGACCGTAGGGTGTGTTCCAACTATAGGGGGATCACACTCTTAAGCCTCCCTGGTAAGGTCTATTCAGGGGTTCTGGAGAGGAGGGTCCGTCGGATAGTCGAACCTCGGATTCAGGAGGAGCAGTGTGGTTTTCGTGCTGGTCGTGGAACACTGGACCAGCTCTACACCCTCAACAGGGTCCTGGAGGGCGCGTGGGAGTTTGCCCAACCAGTTTACATGTGCTTTGTGGACTTGGAAAAGGCATTCGACCGCGTCCCTCGGGGGGTTCTGTGGGGGGTACTCCGGGAGTATGGGGTACCAGGCCCTTTGATAAGGGCTGTTAGGTCCCTGTACGACCGGTGTCAGAGCTTGGTCCGCATTGCCGGCAGTAAGTCAGGCTCGTTTCCAGTGAGAGTTGGACTCCGCCAAGGTTGCCCTTTGTCACCGATTCTGTTCATAACTTTTATGGACAGAATTTCTAGGCGCAGCCAAGGTGTTGAGAGGATCCGTTTTGGTGGCCTTAGAATCGCTTCTCTGTTTTTTGCAGATGATGTGGTCCTACTGGCTTCATCAGTTCGTGATTTACAACTTTCACTGGAGCGGTTTGCAGCCGAGTGTGATGCGGCCGGGATGAGGATCAGTTCCTCCAAATCCGAGGCCATGGTCTTGAGCCGGAAAAGGGTAGCATGCCCTCTCCGGGTCGGGGAGGAGGTCCTGCCCCAAGTGGAGGAGTTTAAGTATCTCGGGGTCTTGTTCACGAATGAGGGAAAACTGGAGCGTGAGATCGATAGGCGGATAGGTGCAGCATCCGCAGTGAAGCGGGCGCTGTACCGGTCTGTCGTGGTGAAGAGAGAGCTGAGTCGAAAGGCAAAGCTCTCAATTTACCGATCGATCTACGTTCCCACCCTCATCTATGGTCATGAGCTTTGGGTTGTGACCGAAAGAACAAGATCTCGGATACAAGCGGCTGAAATGAGTTTTCTCCGCAGGGTGTCTGGACTCTCCCTTAGAGATAGGGTGAGAAGCTCAGTCATCCGGGAGGGACTCGGAGTAGAGCCGCTGCTTCTCCACATCGAGAGGAGCCAGTTGAGGTGGCTCGGGCATCTGGTTAGGATGCCTCCTGGACGCCTCCCTGGTGAGGTGTTCCGGGCATGTCCCACCGGGAGGAGACCCAGAGGAAGACCCAGGACACGCTGGAGGGACTATGTTTCTCGGCTGGCCTGGGAACGCCTTGGGATTCCCCCAGAGGAGCTGCTCCAAGTGGCTGGGGAGAGGGAAGTCTGGGCCTCCCTACTTAGGCTGCTACCCCCGCGACCCGACCCCGGATAAGCGGACGAAAATGGATGGATGGATGGATATTTTTAACATATTTCTTCACTCTGTCACTATCTACTGACAGACTGATGTTAGACAAAGTAATCTCTGAAAAAACTATAGTCCCCTTGCTTCTCTATCAGCATTTATAAAAACACTAAAAACACAGAGTGACCCGCCGTTAACCAGCCAATAAAAACAGAGTTTGTAACCAGCCAATAAAAACAGAGCTTGAATTTGAATCAGCCAATAAAAACAGAGCTTGAATTTGAATTTCAGCAGGGCCAGGTGGAGCAGAGCCATATATGGCTCTGAGGGGGAGGGATCAGAATGCTTTGCCTGTTGAAAATATTTCTAAGTTCTGTGCTCTACAGAAAGTTACACATAGCACCTTTAAATATATAGTCATTCTTATCAAAGTGTCTTGAAATAAACACAAAAATGTATTTTTTATCATATTTTATATTTCTTGTTTCAAATTGCACTTAACATGTCTTCAAAAATACACCCGAACAGTGCCACAACAATGTGGTCTTAAATTTAAAGAGGTTGTAGAAAACTTGGAAGAACAGAGACATGTCCTGAGTTGTGCAGCGCTTATACTGGCAGATAGAGACAAAGCCGAAAGCCGTGCGCAGTTTAAGAGGAGAGCAGAGAAGAGACACAAACATTTCAGCCGCGCGTTCAGTTTTATTTATTTATTTGTTTATTTTTCGGTGGAGAAGGTGAGACAGACAAACGTGAGCCGTGCGCTAAAGCCTTGTTTATACTTCATGCAAGACGTGCGGCTCAGCGATGACGTAATTGCGTGTGTGTCACCGACCGCATTGAGTGTTTATACTTATAAAAGACGTGGGGGATACATTATAGTAATCCCTCCCTCTTCCCTACCACTGCATACGTCACGCGCACTCCCACTGCATGTTTTATCAGGACAAACGGATTTAATATAATGCATGTGCGTAGCCAGGATTTTATGAGGGGCGGTTCGTTTAAAGGAAACGTGGACCTTGAAACAGCAACACGCCTCGGCGGTTCACTGGAAACGCGTCGGGTTACCGTTCCAAAGCTTTTCTCGACTCGGGTTCGAATCTCACCTGGTTTAACTTATTTTACGTTTGTCTATTATTGGATTTTTAAAAAAGGAGTTAATATGCCTCTGGTTAACACAAACTCCTTTTTTTTTAATCCAATAAAAGACAAATGTAAAATAAGTTCAACCAGGTGAGATTCGAACCCGAGTCGAGAAAAGCTTTGGAGCGGTAACCCGACACGTTTCCAGTGAGCCACCGAGGCGTGTTGCTGTTTCAAGGTCCACGTTTCCTTTAAACGAACCGCCCCTCATAAAATCTTGGCTACGCACATGAATGTACAGTATGTGTCCAGCCACTGCAAAGACAGGTATAACGGAGGAACTGGATTGGTCCCGCCAGGATCCCCGCTCCGGACCGCCTCGGCGAGTTTCTCTTCAAAACTATCCATGTCAAAGCAAAAACAAAAACCAGCTTCTGGAAGAGTAGCGGGTAGCGGTGTGATACACCATATATTGACATCCAAACAAAAAACGCCCACAAACTTTGAACCAATCACACGCTCCGGGCCGCATCCTCCGCGTCTCGCAGTGCTGACTGGGGGCAATGTATAGGACGGCTGTCACCGGGGGATCGCAGCGGGAGTGCAGACGGAAGTTGCGCAACTTTTTTTCACTCAACGGGGGGTAAAAGACGTGCGACAAGAAGTATAAACCAGCCTTTAGTGTGTGT